>JABJVR010009108.1:0-10129 GCA_025773905.1 Chitala chitala
CTTATAAAAATATATACCTGCTCGGAGGCTGGAAAGACGGGGAAAGGAAGTACAAAAAGTGCATCTAGGTGTGTTTGAAACGTGAGTTTCAGCGATGGATTTCACTACGTCGCCTATAACTTGCAAATACCATCGCAAAGTTTACCGAAAATATTTCTTATCGAAAGTCAAAGTATGAAAAGGGTTACAAATTATTTTAAAGCGCTACATTTTATATTATGAGGGTGACTTAAGTCTTGATCCGAGTTACTAATCTTAAATAAATTGGGAAATAATAAATCAATGAATGGAACTAAATGGTGACTTAGCCATCGATACAACCAAAACGGTAGAGTAAGAAAATAACATGCTTACTCAAATTGTAGTAAAGATACGACAGTAGTTTGGTATTTCCGTCTTAAGTTTCAAATACAGCGGCTGTGGGTGTGGCAGTATAGTAAAATTAGGAGCCCCACACAGTGCACAGTTTTCTTTTTGTTATTTGAACAAAAAGGTACATTAAAGTGAAAAAAGTTACCGTACTCTTTCCATGCATCTCCCCTCTGTACGGTTTACACTGCTATCCCGCTCTTCGGCGTTACAAACCCAGAAATGTGAAAAGAGTCCACAGGCTTTTCTAGCAAGTGAACCATTTGGTTGTATAGAATCTTTTAATGAATGAAACATCCCACAAGCTGGCTGAGACTGAATCTGGGCTTTCAGTGAGAGGCAAAAGTGCACCGCAGTAAAGCAAATGGATTCGCTTTATTTATAACCCTAAAACGAGAACGTCATTAGTAAACAAAATGCGGCACAATAATCGTTTGATCTCAATTATCTTGTTTTCAAAATCGTTGAAAGCAAAAATCGTAACTGAAAATGAAATTCGATTAATCACACAGCCCTACTCACCTGCAGAAGTTGCTCACAGCATGCTTAGCTTGGTTCCTGGCATCATTCTGGTCCTCACCACCAGCCACATAGAGGAAGCCATCTAACACAGCCACACATTGGTTAAAGCTCTTAGCAGGCATCTCTGTCAGCCTATTCCAGATGTTGTCAGCATCTCGGTAGAGGACATCTTTGCTGAGTGATTTCTCTGTCAGTGCCGGCCTCCCTCCAACTGTGACTAAAACTCGCAGGCCACCTCGCACCTTGGTTCTTCTTGACTGCAAGATGTTCTGCTGGTAGGGGAGAAGGTGGTAATTCATGGCATCGACGAGCAGCCGGTGGCACTCAGAATCCTGCATCATCCTGGGTACGCTCTGGACGTGGTTCACAAGGTCTTGGGCAGAGATGATGCCAAACCGGATGTTCGACAGCAGGTCAGCGGCGTACTTCAGTCGCTTCTCGTCAAAATCCAGCCACTTCATCGCAATCTGGAATGCGGTTAGCTCCGATGGGAGCTGCAGGGAGTCGTCCATCAGGAAGTCATTGATCTGCTCGTATGTGAGCTTGAGGAACTGCTCCATTTCTGAAAACTCAATGAAGTTGCTCCTCATGAATTTCTGCACGGCCTCCTTGGTGCTCTTGAGCCCGTATGTCTCAGCGATGTTCGCCACGTACATGCAGTTTTCCACGCTCAACTCCTGCAGCAAGAAGTCGCTGCACATCTTCACCAGGCTGTGGATCTGCAAGAAGATGGCGACCGAGATTGTGCTCCCGATGGTGTACAGGGACAGGGTGAGCTTCCCTGAGTAGGCGTACGAGATGGCGGTGGCCAGGCCCACAGGTGACAAGTCAGTGAGCTCCAGCTTCTGCAGAGCGGGGTCCTTCTTCAGTGTGCTGCGAACGTACTCACTGCATGAGGCCATCACGACCCTGTGGACTTCGAAGGATTTCGACTTGGTGACGATGGTCAGGTCACACAGGAAGCTGTCCTGCCTCATGGTACTCAAACCGTCGAGAAGACTAGGCCCATACAGGGGATCTGTGACCTCTGTGGAGATGCAGCTGAAGCCGTTTCCACCTTCTAAAAGGGCGTTCAGCCCGTTTATTTTGTTTATGGGCCCATCGTCCACTAGTATTGCCATCTCATTAATATCTCCTTTACTCTTCTTGGCAGCTTTGTTCTTCTTGGGAGCCATGACTGCAGCAGTGGGTCACAGCCAAGACCTAAATAAGAGTGTGTTGTGTAAATTGACATGAATAATTAATTGCAAAGACAAACACAACCAATAACATAAGACTGAGGCATGTGATCCAATAATTTTGTACAGCCAACATTTCAAATATATCAGAGACTCTCCATGCATCACAAATTCAGTTTTGACAAAAAAAGACATGAAACTGAATACACAAATGCTCATGTCACGTGCAACGTTACATGCAACACACTATATTGTTTAAACCGCGTAACTGTTTATTTTTCTCAACTCTTGAAAATTGTCTGTTGAAATCATAATTGGTGAAGATTCGAAAGTTATTAAAAACAGTTAAGTAAATAAAATGGATTTTAAAAAGTGTGATCGAGGTGTCATGGGGTCCCTCTCGACATTCCTCTCCTCGCATCTGTCACAGTTTATCAGCACTATGTCCCAGAATAGAAACACGCTTACTCGCTCTGCTGTAAAGACTGTGGTCGTAAAAGGGTGAAGTAAAAAAGTATATATATTTAATTTAAAATGGTCGTTCAATCGTCCTTTGTATGTAGCATTTTTACCAAACATTTTGGCTCTCACGCTGATACTGAAACCAATAATTTAGGCTACGTGAGGCTTGAAAGTGTCTGAGGACGTCACGTGTTTTATAAAAAATGTAAAGCTAACATGAACACTTTCAAATTTCAAACTATGGCATCATTAGATCTGCCTCGTACAGCGCTAAATATTTTGTCATACACATTTGCCGACAAACTTGCATAAACATTATTTTCAGGCTTACTTCAGTTATTGGTGTACATAATTCCTTTTATATTTTCCAATATCATGACAGCCGATAAATAACATAATTAACTGTCGACATTCTACAAATATGAATTGAACAATCATACATGCAAATTATACAAACAAGGACTTACTGAACCTGGACACTATGAGTTAAAGCAGGAGATGAAATGACTCGCACCTCTAAGCCTTGGTGGGAGGGTGGGAGAGAGGAAGACGGAAAAGCGGGACCCTCCAAAGTTGGCTGGCAATTAACTCCTCCTCTCTGAAAGCGTGAACTCAATATCAGATTGCCAACCCGTGTCTGGAACATTTAATATCTTTAATATTAAATGTTGTAATGTTGTAATCTAACAATGGAAACACCGCTACTTGTGCTGCATTTTAAATCTGATTTTAGAATTTTATTGGTGTGAAAAATGCGATGAGAATAATCAGGAGTACAAGAGCTGATCTGTAATGAGATTTAAATATGTAAATATTTTATGAAAATTAAATGTTCCTTATAACCGCATCTGTTGTTTAACGTGAATGTCTGTGGGCATAGCTGCCTATTTATGTTGTAGTTTTCAGGGATCCATTCAAACTTCTTACAGAAAGCCTAAATTAAGTGTAGATCCAAGCACCCCTCCTTAAGCTAAGTTAACGTCAGTCTGATTTAGGTTTATGTCTTTAAGAGATATGTTCGGCGACTATCTTAAACATATGCGAACGGTTTTATTTATTTATTTTTTTGGGGGACACACCTTCCTCCCACTGTTTGCACTGTCTGAAATCGAGCGAATTGTGCCTCCGTAAATAACAATGCATCCAGAGTTTTTAGTCATATAATGAATCGGATGTATAAGTAGTGTGTCCCCGCTGCAATGTTTCAATACTACTCCACTTTTCTTGCATGATATAAAGTACCAACCAAATATGTATACAGACATTGATTATTGATTTACATTCTTACCTTTTAAAGTAGGACATTGTTTAAATGCAAAAATCAACGACAACAGTTTCATGCTACTCCATTAATATGTAAATTGAATTAGCGTCATCGCTTGCATAATTACTGCATAAACAGTTGTGCATACAATTATTTTTGTACACTAATAGAAATACCTCTTTAAATAGACATGAGAGGTCAACGCCCCGTATAAAATGTGCCTGCAGTTATCGTGAAATTTGGTTCAACAGGTGAGGTGAGGTGTGCGTGTGGGTAACAAAAATGGCTGCGGCTGATACAGTGAAGAAAGTATTACGTTTAAAGCTTAAATTAAAAGAATCTGCAGATCTGAACACGGTATGATATTTGAAATTGCATGAAGTTTATTAAGTCACACCGATAAGATGCCTGCATACATGGTTAAAAATCACATGTTTGGAGTCTGGAGTTATGTAGGCTTTGATGATTTTCACCTGACAGGGAGATATGGCATATTTGATTGTGCATTTAATAATTTCCCTGGAAAAAATGCAAAACAGCGAAGCGTGACCCTTGCGGCGACGTTGATTGGTGGCTGATTTTAGCTGAAGGCACATGAAGCAGCCGTATGAATTGACAATTATTTACATATTTCGTTGAGATCATTTTATTTATAATGTTGTAGGTATGGTTTTTTGTTGTAAAAATCTAAATCTTGCGGTTTCTATGAATGTATATGGTGACTGCTGTGCACCTTCAATTTCGCAATGTTTTAAAAAAGGCTTTCGTATGAGTGGTGGGGGAGGAGGTGGGCATTTTAAAGCGGCTCCAACCAGCTGTTCGCCAGTCATCTATTCATACCAGCCCATGCAGTGTTAGAACATCTAAAACGGCTTCTGCAAGTCTTTGAGAACTTGGGTCCATTCTTTAATCGCGAAGCCGCAAAAAGACAGCTCCGTTCGTGTTGGTGTCTTAAGATATGAGTATGTCACTGTGGTCAGACACAGACGATTCACCCTCTTGTACGACGGCTGACTCATGAAGTCAGCTAATTCTTTTTTAGTGCCAAGGTAGCTGCTGGCATTAGCATTGCCCATTTATAGTACGTAGTAATGGGAGTCGCTGGGCTGTTGGCATTCCCATACATAGCTGCTGATCTCAGAGCGTCCTCAGCGATTCTGGCTTTCTAGAGAACTGGGGGAAGAGTGGCCATATTTGGCTCCACTGGATAATGCATCTCAATTTGTACACATTACTTAAAAAATCGAATTATAGTAAATATTCCGCTTTATGTGTATGAACGTTTTCCCACGATTTCAAACGTCCCCAATTCGGGACCCCGATAAAAAAAAAGTCAGCTGTAGGTTTTAGTTAATACGAGTTCTAGCATCTTGTTATGTTAACATTTTTAACAGGGAGCTGACCCTTGTACGTAACACTGTATCTCAGATTTTACACATATTTGTATTAAAAGCTCACAGTCCTTAATTTCTTAAAACCTCCCAATTCGTTAGGTCCTGAAAACGCTGAAGAAACTTCAGGAGCTGGATATTACCCTCGACATCCTTGCAGTAAGAACAAATGAGAATTGGTTTATATAGTTATAGCAACGTTATTCATTTATTTTCATTATTTTTTCTGGTGAAAGAAAAACCTTGTGTTGTAGTACCAGCAGCTGGAAGGACATTGTTCCTTTATAACCAACTTGTCTTCCCAGGAAACCGGGATAGGGAAAACGGTGAACTCATTTCGGAGGCACAAAGATGCAGGCGATGTGGCAAAGTCATTAGTGAACAAGTGGAAGAAGTTGGTCCCAAATGAATCTGCAAAGTACATATATTTTTTTTAAATTTGCTGGTGGCAGTAAGCAGTTGTGATTTCACTGTATTTGAAGTATTTACATCTGCATAGGGCTTTATTGGGTGGCAGGCAGGAGTTGTGGTTATGAAATAGATTTTTGAGTGACAAAGATTCAAATGCTGTATTTTTGTGTCCAGCATTGCTCAGGACAGTGACACTTTTGGGAAGGAGAAGCACAAAAGGAAGGAAACTTCCGGAAGGGAGGACGGAATAAAACATCAGAAGATATCCCAGAAATTGGAGCGTTCTGTTAAAGATCCTTGTAGGAATTTGGATTCTGAATCTGAGCTCTCAAATCGTAGCAGCGGTAAGATGCACGATTCACACAAATTGGATGTATCAAAGAAACATAATTCAGGTAAAAAAGACTCGCGTTCAAAAGTAAACCAAACTGTTGAATCATTTGACAACAAACCGGGCATGGATAAATACAAATTTGATCCAGAGAACAACAACACAACATGCCTAGAGTCGAAAGGCAAAGAAAGCAAAGGCCACGTGAAGAATAAGGGTGGTGACAGTGCAAAATGGGTTTCTGTGGAAAACAGTAAAAACAGAAATGGAGGGGAGAGGACAGAGTTGTGCAATGAAAGACAGTCAAGCAGAGTCAAAGGAAAAACTCGGCATTGTTCAGAAGCCAATGAAATGGCTATGGTGAACAAACAAAGTGACAGAGAGTTTGAAAAGCCCATGGAGTCTTTCGAGGCATGCCTGAACTATGACATGAAGACCGTGAAAAGAAAGAAGAAGCCATGTGAGGACAAATCAAAGAAAGCAAAAGCAAGCGATGAAAGGGGGGCGTCTCCACTTAAGGCGTCTGGTGATATGACCAGCTGTAAAGTAGAGCAGCAGCATGTAAAGGTGAGGATTTGTACATTTGTTTATTCTGAAGAAAAAAATGTGGATTATTTCTTACTGTCAAAACCCCTCAGGTGTCACCCGGATCAGTAATGGACTTGCTTAATGTACCATTGCCAACTTCTCTACTGTCCTGTGAAGACCTCTCCAGCTTCTCATACTTTGAGAAGAAACGTAAATATTAAGCACAATTGTGTTTCATCATAACTGATCCAGTTAATTCGTTAGTAGGATTGTTGTGTTGGCACTGGTCTGTCACACATTTTGTATTTCTTTGGCTTTAAATGCTATCTTTAGGCATCAAGTTGACAGTTTAGATATTTTTCTTTATGCTTTGTTTAAATATGCTTATTTGTAATTTCTTTGAATTTGTAGCAGAACTTGAAGTTTTGAATGTTTATGAAGAGGTCCCAGTCTTTACTGGTCAGCGACTCAACAGAAAGATGCAGGTCTACTCTGGTTCCAAGATTACATATCTTCCAACTATGATGACACTGTACCAGCAATGCATCCGTACGCTGCAGAACAACATTGACTGTAAGTCAAGGGAGCAGCTGTTCCCTCAGGTCTGAGTGCATCGTGGCATTGTAAAAAAAAAAAAAAAAAAAATTGCCTAACCTCTTACAGTGCTCTATGAGGTCGGAGGAGTGCCATTTGATATTCTAGAGCCAGTGCTGGAGCGTTGTACCCCTGATCAGCTACTCCGGATTGAGGAATTCAACCCGGTAAGAATTTGTTATAGTGAGGAAGGTCCTGTTACTTGCACTTAAGCATTTGGAATTTGTGTGCATGTGCTTTTGAAAATCTGAATGGAATATGAAAGGCTCTAGACATTAGCTTGAAACAGTACACGGAAAACCATATGCAGCTTTTAACCAATGTAACTATTAGTTCCAGAGTTTCAGTCACAGATGTCGCTGCATTTCAGATGATGTGTTGCAATTAAGATTGTATGAATTCCTTGTTTTGACCAACATACTTTGCTGTATTTTATCTTTCACAACTGGCTTCCTTTGTAGGGGGGGCTTAGTGGCTCAGTGGTTATTCCTGTTATCTTGCACTTGCAGGGCTGGGAGGCTTGAGTCCTGCCACTGAGCTTTGTGGGTTTCCTGGGTACTTTCGTTTTCTTCCACAGTCCAAAGGCATGTTGTTGGCTGACTGATGTTTCCAAGATGTTCATAATGTGTGACTCTGCCCTGCAATGGGTGGTGCCCCATCAAGGGTGTCCCCCTCCTTATGCCTTAAGGTACCTGAGATAGGCTTAGGCTCCCTGCGTATGATAAATGGTATCGAAAATGGATGGATGGTTTCCATTGCATTCTAGATTTGTCTGAACATGATGGCCTTAAGAAACTGGTTTGCAGCCTGATTTGCATAAAGTCCATTAATTGGCTTGTTTCCGTATAATCTGTGTCAGGTTGACATGTCAGGTGCTACTGGCAGTCTGTTGGTACATGTCAAGACTTTTGTCAAATTTTCAGGTTGCTAATTGTAAATATGTGGTGGTTCTTGCCAGGCCTACATTGGCGTCAGTGACCATCTGTGGGAGCGGCACTGCCAAAGGGACTTCAGGAACGAAAAGCTGCAGGAATATGAGTCCTGGCGGGAGATGCACCTTAGGTTGTCTCAGGAACGTGAGAAGAAGTTAAAAAGGCTCACAAAAAGCATAGTGTCTGCACATTCCGGGAAGCCTAAAGGTGGGTCAGATGATCTTTTGTGGGATTTTGACAGAATACGGCCTAGTATGAAGGGTTAATAGTGGCAAATGGGCTTTTTAGTGTAAAGCATAATTACCTAGTGCAAGTGCTGCCCATGAGCGGTGTAACATTGGTTTTGACCACTGCTGCTTATGTTTTTAAAATGGATAAGGAGGGGGAAAAAAAAACATCTACTGGGGTTAATTGCATGACCAGCTTGTCCAAAATGCGCTTCATGTCAAGAGATAAAGGACTAACAAAGTTAAATCTTTAAAGCTAGTTGATGCAATAAAGGGAACAAGTGGAAACTTTGTTAACCAAACTAACTTAATGTAATTCAGTCAATTATGAAGACTACCCGCATCTAATGGGTTTCAGCCACGCTCGTGTACAACATGTATGATGTCAATAATACTGAAAACCACAAGATGCTCTACAGCAGGGGCAGCAAACCTCAGGTTTTTGTTTCAATCAATTCAGTCAATTTAATTTGCCCACTGTCTTAAACAATGATGTAATTGATATTTAGTTATCCTTGTTCTTTTTTTGAACAAGTTAAAAGTGAGACTCTTGTGCTTTATGATCAGTAATATAATTATAAAGCACACATTACAATTTCTTTCTAACTGCAGAATTATAGCAGAAAATGTATGGATAATTCATCAAGGTCTTTAATTCAAACCTGTCATTACTAATTGTATTTGAATTGTCATAATTAATGAATAGCAGAAACCGGTGCCAATAACTTACTGCCGAAGCATTCTTTAAGTGATTATTAACAACAAATGTATTAAAATGTACCATATGTTAAAACACGATTTAACAAATTAAGCAACATCAGTAAGTCTTTGTCATGCTTTTAAAATTCTAATTTAAAATGAATAAAATTTGAATTCCTGGATTAACACTAATTATACCAAAAGTCAATGTTTAATTGACATTAAGATTCAATTAAAAGCAGAAATTGGCTGAAGTAAAAACCTGCACCCACTGGGGCCCTCCAGGACCGTGGTTGGCTACCCCTGCTCTACAGCTAGTGTTTCTTCACAGTTTTTAGTTAGTGATACATTTCAGATATAAACATTATCATATAATGTCATCTACTTGGTTGGTGATGCTAAAATTTAACCCTACATGTATGTGCACTGCTGTCCAGTACTGCTGATGGTGTGATTTGTTGTTTGCAGGTAGACAGGTGAAGCTGGCATACATTAACTCTGTTGCCAAACCACCCAGGGATGTGCGGATTCAGCAGGAACTCCACGGTACGGCAGGACCTCTTCCTGTGCCGTATGCCACCGACAAGACAAGGTCAGTGTGCGCTTGTCAAACGTGTCCAGCACAGTATGACGCCTTTTTAAACTATCCATTTATTTTGGAATACTTCTTCACATGTATATTGGAGCCAGATTACATGGTAACGGGATGCGATGCAGTTAAGTAGTTTTTACACACTGTATCAACGCTGACACCGAAACCTCCTTTTGATGAATATAGTTAGTTAGTATTTGTCACTGTAGGGTGTGATTTGGATGTGCTTCTCAGAACATGGTAGTCATAACTTTACTGCAATAAGATTACCATCCAAACAAGTGTGCGATTCTGTTGCCATAGGGATTGGAGCATGGTGCAGGTAGAACCAGTTTCATTTTTGTTTTGCTGACATGTAAAGTTGTTAATTGCAGCAGTCACTCATTGAAACCCAGCACTTTTCTTCAATGGGAATTTCTGGATACACTACACAAATTGTATTTGCTTGTGACATATTGACTAGACATTCTCATTTTACAAAAACACACTTCAACAAGGAAGGTTTATGATTGGAGTTTCAATGCGAGAGGTTTATTCATTTAAATGTGCGTCTTGATGTGTGTGTGTGTGTGTGTGTGTGTGTGTGTGTGTGTGTGTGTGTGTGTGTGTGTGTGTGTGTGTGTGTGTGT
>JABJVR010009109.1:0-10129 GCA_025773905.1 Chitala chitala
GTGGAAGACAGCTGGTGTGGGAAGGTAAAAAGGTGACACCTCAGCCTTGTGCAAGCAGGTAAAAAGGTGACACCTTGGCTTTGTGCGGGCAGGTAAAAAGGTGACACCTTAGTCTGTGATTTAGGGAGGTACTCCTCTTCCTCAGCTCTGCTTCTTGTTGTTGCACATCCCAGGTTGTGAGCAATTTAAGAATGCACCATTGACAGCAATGCTGTAACTTGTCTGTGCTTGCAAATGGTTTCTAGTAGTGGTGTGAGAAAAAAAGTTTAAGGACCTGCAATGAGTGGAAATATTGTGCTTTTCTATTACTGTTGGTCTAACCCTAGAGCAGCCACTAATGTACTTGCCAGGAAGCATGTTAAGCTAGCTGGTGACCAGCAGAGCATGGCAATCATACCCACCATGCTTATTGCTAGCTATTTTTTCCCGTAATCAAGGGCAGTGCACTGGAAACAGCTATTGGGATGCATGACAAACAGATTCTAAACAAAATAACCACTGCAGAAGTAATTAAAAAAAAGCTATGATGCACAAGCTGGCAAGTCAAGCTCAGTCGATATCAAATTGCACTTTCACCATCAGTCAAATACAAACACATTCACTAACGTTACGATACAAAGCGCCTTTTCTCAATGACTGTGTGTGAGCGCGATGGCGTTAGTCAGCTCACCTCAATGATGTCCATTTCCGCACTTGTCTAGAAACGCTCACAGTCACCATGACAACGTAATGTTTTTTGGATAGGTGCCCTTTTGATGCAGATAGCCGGCAGCATCAGTTAATTTACATGGGAGCATGTGGCAACATGTGTTTTCTCACAGCCCTGGACATCCAGGGATGTGTGACTCACACAGCACAGACACGAGCCTGTATTAAACACATAATGGAGGTGTTCTGTACTTACAGACACACGGATGCACAGCCAGCATCCAAATTTGCAACACATCTATTCATTTCCTATCCTACATCACCTGATTTATCCATCTACTGCTCCTACATCTTCATCTGATACTTTCCTCTTCTGATGTCAATTCAAATGACACAACACTGGACTCATAACACAAAAAATAATTTTGAAAATATTCTTTATTGAAAACATACAGGCTTGCTAAGTGTATGAGATATGGAACCATGTTTCATACTGGATTCCCTTGACAAATGTGTACATAGAGCTACACAACCAATTTTTCCTCAGAAAAATTTTAAGTCAATAAACCGCTCAAATTAATTCCCTACGAAAAGGTTTATCGTACTAGAGATGTATAGTTGCTGGATTGCATACACGCTTCAGCTGACTTGAAGAAAACCTGATAGCAAACTACCCCTCTGGATAATAAATTCTGCTGTAAATGGGAATCGGTGCTTTCTTGATAGGTTACGAATGATTACCGTCACTGTTAACAAACAGGATTAAACGAATCAATAGTTGGATAAACTTTCTCCCCCCATACTCAGGAAATCATACAAATCAATTCTTAATAAGATGACTCACACAGTACTTTTGGACTTTGAAAAAAGTTTGTGTCATGAACCCAGCCTGCACAAAGACACCTGTATCCTAGCAACAAGGCCACTTTTCCCAAAACGTGCATCAACGAAAAGCTGATTTCTCAGGAGTCTATCAAGCAAACTAACAAGATTTCAACTGACACACAGTCGGAGATGCACTGTACAACCGACCTTTCAATGAAATCAATGAACAGTATTTTCATTCCAGCATTATGAAAACTATCAATTTATGTTTTAAAACAGAGTGGCAAGAAAAGGGACCACAGAGTTATTAAAGTGCTATTAGGACAAAGCCATTACATTACCAAACACAATCAAGAAGTATGTAAATCTTCCCAATGATAAAGACTTCTGTTACCACCCACATCAAATTTATATGGTTAGATGTTCAGGTTAATGAGCTATATCAAAGCCTGTTGGCTGATCAGACATTAAACTCATTAGCTGGTACTTTCAGACTGAGCATTGTGCAAAAACCAAGGTCTTTATGGTCTCCAGTACGGACCATAAACGTCACACTTCCTCAATACTGGCCATGCACTTGAGCAGAGAAACCGGCTGCATCCTGTCTACATGTGAACATGCGGTGGGTATTTCACAAGTCCAGAACACACATGCAGCACGTGTACTATACGGTTCAAGTACGAGTACTGCTCAAGTACTGCACGAGTATAGTACTACACTACAGTCAACAGCAAACCATAACCATAAAGCTGACCGGGAGACTAATTAGTCAGCCTCGTCTATGTATCCAACACCTAGAGGCATCGAGGCGAGGAAGCAGGTGCCTCTTTGCCACTTATACATGTTGGCTCGAGCTGCAAAACACATACATGTTGGCATGGCAACCATATGAAATGTAGCGTGTTAATGAAGTCCAGAAAGCCTTGGTGACCTTTGGCTTATTCTGAACTCAGAACAAAAAGGATCTATTAAATAATTTCTCACATGAAAAAATCAAGCTAATTATCAATAATGGTTATCACACACATTGGGGAAAAAAACACGTATATATAAAGAAATACATCATCTACCTGAACACTTTTGTAGTTGAACCTGCGTACATATTTGGAAAGAAATGGCTTTTTTCCTCTTCTGCAAAAACAGTCAGCCGTTAACAGCTGTAGACTGCATCTGATTTATTAGCCTGCATAATGTAATACCAGCCTCCTGAGCACAGGAGAGCAACGCTGCCATTTTTAATTGAGTGCCGCAAGAGAAAATGCACTTAGAATGCCGCAACGCTGCAAGCTTATTTAGCCTGCCATAACTTAGCAGCACATTTACTCTGTTCTGCAGAGCTCTGCGTTTGAGCCTGAAATGTGGCGTTTCTCTGACAAACACTGGGTGAGTCACTGCACTCCACACCTTTTTGCCACAGATCTTACTGTTAGTTTCATATGCAATAATATCACTATTTCTTATGAAATTATCACTGAAGTGCTAACACTGTGTGCGTGTACTCCTTAAACCTCTGACAAACGACAGCTGCAGGTATGCCACGCGTGTGGTTTCCTTTTTAAAGCTATTTGAGGGACAGACTGCCTGCTCCAGGACACGTGTTTAACAACTCTGAAAGCCGTCCAAGTTACTCTTCCATCACCTGTGCAGTCAACAGCGCATACGTTAATGTGTTAACACGTCGCCGATCTGACGCTGCATTTATGATTAATCTAATTAACCGCAAGGCTGGTTCTGTGCCAGCCGTGGTCTGTCTATGTGATGCCCGCTTTTGAATCGACAGATCGGTCCAGTGTTCACGGTTAAAGTCCTGAGCAGGGTACCTAAATCGGACTAAATCTGTCAGATATCTGGACACAATCAATGATTCACTGTGAATACAGTGTAGTGGAACTCACTGTGTTTAAGGTTATTCTGTTACTGCAGCCACACTGTCTCCTGAGGCCCTGCACAACATCTAACATTGGTTAGTCTTCCCAATTAGCCATTCCTGTTTTTTTTTTTTATAGTGGAATAATCCTCATCTGACAGTTTGTACAGGTTGCAGCAATATAGGTCCAGGTCCCATGTGGTACTGTACCCATTGAACATATGTTCAGTAAATCATAAATCATAACGCTATAAGGGACATGGCCAAGAAAATTATAATAAAGACATGTTTTAAAACTGTACAGAAATAAGAATAATCCAAGATTGTGGACTGTTAAAACTGTCTTGAGCAGCTTTGAATCCCTTCAGCCCTGCATTCATAAATATATCAAGTGGTAATACACATCGAATTGGAATGAGAAATAAAATAGTTTATTGTAAAGTGTAGCTAAAATCTCCCAAAGATTTGATATCAAATAAGGACTCTAACTATAGAATGACCTCAGACAAATGTCTAGCCCAGATTAATGGAAACTGTTTTCCCTCCTGCTTTTCTTTCATTCCCCACTCTAATCTGTTTTACTGGCCTGAGGGTACGATTCTGCTGTGAGCTGGAGGTCACCCAAGGTGACCAACTGAAACTAGAAATTGGTGAGCTATGCTCAACCAGTTTCACCAAGCACAGTTTGTGGTCTTCCAGACTGGCCAACAGAAGGCAGCAGTCCCTCAGGCCAACCGAAGACCGAAGCGCAATGTATGAACAGCCAATGTATGAACAGCCAATGTGTGAACAGCAGGCTTTCCTCAAAGCCAATGAAATGCTTCTGGAAACTAGAGATACTGACTATGCACTGCTGTCAGTGAATCGGGATTTCGGGAGTTTACTACCAAAGCAATCTGCTGTCAGAGAATCAGATTCAGATTGAAATTTACATTTAAACTAAAAAATTCGTGTGGACAGAGATTCATAATCAGTACACTAATGCAGTTTGTTCTGAAAATCAATTTCAGCTTAACTTGCTCATACATGGAGACAAGCCACCTAGGGCCAACTCGGGTAAACAGTCACCCAGGAAATGAGTATTTAAACAAAGTCTGTATTGCAGACTTACTACTGGCTAATCACATTAGTGACTATGCGACACTGGGTGCGAAGTGATGTAATGAAAAGCAGCACTGGCTAATTGGAGGGCCTGACTGCTGATGACAGGCTCTCAGATGTGACTGATGCTACCCAAATGACAGCTGACAGCTCAGAGCTGTAGGCTAAACAAGAGCGCTCTCTCACTGCGAGACCAGCTAAAAATACTGGTGAAAATGAGAGACTACTAAGGAGTCTATAAGGATGGCATAATCATCCAGACTTCACATCAACGAATACATTTACATCTCATATCAATCATATTAATACCTATTTGAGACAGAGGCTCAGATGTGATAAACACTGCAAGAATTATCATCTTGATTGTTCCTCAAATAATAACAGTTAAACTAGACTTCCTTTATTAGAGATTTTTAATTAAATCTCTCTACTGCTGAAAATTTTAAGCATTCTAAACATCAATTACTTGTCCCGCTGCACTCAAACATAGGACAGTCTCTGCAGAAGGTAAACTAATCAGTACTTAAAGAAAACATCTGAGATCAAATGGTCATTCAAAGCAGGGTTCACTAAATCTCCACTGAAAAAGGCATCACCTGAGTCTACCCTGTGCGTCTTTGACTTGACATTTAAAGCGTCAGTAAAAAGCGCTTTCTTTAGCCATTCACGGTTATCGGCACTCCATGGTAACCACTCTGCAACCGCACGTCAGAGCCGAGACAAAACGTGGTAACAAGGTTGCCAATATGAAAGGAGGCTTTATCACCGTACATTGCAGGACCACACACGAAGCCAGTGGCTCCACTGGTTTTCACGACTGCTAGAGCCACAGTGGATCAATAAAAAAGGACAACATTCTCGTTTGCTCGTTGATTTTAGTTAGAGCCCTTTTACTACACATTTTGGCCAACTAAAAATTCTCCGTGTAACTCAGGATGTGGCCAGGCAAAAAACAAAATGTAAATAAAATAAGAAATGGTGCATGCTGGAGACAGGAAGGGACGGTGGGCGGCAGGAAGGAATTCTAATTGTGTTGTCAAGGTTACCTGATATTGGCAGTCCTAAAGGAGCCATTAAGGCTGTTTGGGAGTGGAGAGGCTGGAAGTGTGCCAGCAGTGCTATGCTAATGCTAAC
Organism: Chitala chitala; assembly: GCA_025773905.1. Classification (NCBI taxonomy): domain Eukaryota; kingdom Metazoa; phylum Chordata; class Actinopteri; order Osteoglossiformes; family Notopteridae; genus Chitala; species Chitala chitala. The sequence continues at coordinate 5,576 of JABJVR010009109.1, forward strand.
ATTAATGTTAATGCATGAGAAGCGGCGACAGGTGCACCTTTAGACCAACAGGAGAAGCACTGAGTGACCTTCTGCAGGTCCACACCTCACTTATACTGGTGGCCTGAACAACAACTCCCTTTTTGTGAGGCAACTGTTTCTGTTGTTTACAACAGTGTCTTCTTTAAGGCCGTCCATATTTAGGTCTGCTTGGCTGAAAATTGCTCCATATGTTGGAACACCCAAAGACCCAAGCGCTCTCATTTAAAAGGCATTTATTTATAATTAAATTACTTTCAATGTGCTGAACACCAGGACTAAACTTAATTTGTTTATTTATTAAGGTTAAATTGACTCGTGAATAAGAATAGGCTATTTCGTGTCTCTCAGTTTAATTCCTTTAAGTACTTTTCCCTTTCATTTGCTTCTGCCCACAGCAGCTTAAATCTCCCACATCAACAAGGACCCTTCTATAAACCATTAAAAAAATCTTTGTTAAACTTAAATGACATTGTTGTGAACTGAGGAAATGTTAGTAAAGGGCCACTGACGGGACAAATTGAGAATGGTCCGAATGACTGCAAATCCATGTCCAATCACAATGCTGAAACAGCGGTAAACATGACCTGCTCACAACATCGACACAGTTGAGCTGAAGGAAACTCAAAAGTGGAAGCCACTTTACAGTGCGTGTATGCAGTTTCCACTTGGTTTTCAGCCAGGATTAGTTCAGCATCATCTCATCAATCTACACGATACCAAGAAAAGAACAGGAAGCAAAAAAAGTGCTGGCCCGCTGACTATGTGCACATTTTGCCTTCCTTGCATTTTCTGCCCATTATATGTGAAGCAGCAGTCAGGGCTTCTCTAGATCCCTCCTGTCACGCTCAAGAGCGCCAGCGGCTCTGTACTGGGCTGGCACAGCCACTGAGCATTACAGCTGATGTGTGAAGGCACACTACTGCCGGCAATGTACCCCCTTCCCCCATACCCCTATTTGAGTGTTGTGCACTTGTAGCCAAATTTCTGCCACACGTCCTATAATTGAGTGCATGTGGAATTGGGCTCCTTGTGCTGAGCTCACAGACCCTTGCTCCTGCCCTGTGCCGAGAACATATCTCTGTTGAGCTGAAATCCGCAATGGTGCATTGGCACCAGCGCTTCTCTCTTGCAAGCTGGCATCCTTTACAGCCCTCCCCCCTTCTGCTGAGGAGGATGGGTCTGACTGTCAAGGGATTGTGTTCACTTGGGAGCGGCAGAACATTGGCCCAACCTTTGCATTCAGAGCAGCGCATTCGTAAGGTTTCCACCAAGATGCATTGCTGAGGCCAAACAGAAGCGCTTCGTGCCGCACGTGAAATCCTGCAGAAACTCTCCACACGAAGGAGTGGAGGCGGAGCTCCACGTGTTTGCACGTTCACAGTATGTGACCCGGAAAAATTAGCATGCTCAGATTCATTGCTGCACGGACCCTGCAATATTGCGGATGCTGTCGAATTTTTAAATGGTGACAACAACACCAGCCCCATGCTGTGTGTCTGCCAGTAAAATGCTTCGTCACGTTTATAATAATCTTAGTGTAAACTGAATATGACAGTGCTAGTACTGGAACTCTCCACAAATGTTTCATATGTGCACCAAAACCCAGAATGATCTTCACATCATATATGGAGTGTACTGTGTACTGTTCAGCCCTGTGTAGCACTGGCTAAATGTGCAGCACAGGTTGCTGTCCATAGTCCTGAAACTACAAGCACCACTGCATTATAACCAGACCCAGATAATCCGTCTCCATTTAAAACTAATAAAATGTCCACTCAAACTCTTTCACTTTCAGACTCCCAAAACTTTGCTTAACCTGACAAAACTACATGCAGACAAATTTGCTGTCAGTAAAGCATGCACTTGCATTTTGAATTCCTCTTTAGCACTGTTTCACAGAGGAACCAACGGGAGCATTTAATAAGCACCAAATGTAAGGCTCCCCTTAGGTGCCACTCTATGTATAAAAATAGTGTATTAAAAAGTCCAAAGAAGCCCAGACAACTGCAGAAGAAACAAAGTTCAACTTGATCCTCCAAAAAGCTGTTCACAATTTTGAAGTGCTCCACTCTCATTAAAAGCAAAATGCCTGCTATGAGATGGAAAACAAAGTGTGATAGAAGAGCTGTAACACTGCAGAACTAGTGCAGATAAATGAATGAACTCAAAAGATAAAAACACAGAAAGCATAAAGACAGCAGATGAATCGGCTGGTAATGATTCATTTGAATTATGCCTTATGTATTGTCACGATGACCATAACTGTTAGTTTCTTATGGCATAGTAGAGCTCATAAAGACCCCTTCACAAGCAGTCTCATCAAAATTTAGTGCATAATGTTCCTATACATCCTACTGCTGCACTGCCATGCTTTGTGCTTCAAGTTCCTCCTGCCTGTAAATATCAGATATTACTGTATTTAGAAAATGAATTAACCAAAAAGTCATTCAAAATGTTAATGACAGCTCAGATTATTTATTTTTTGTGGAGCAAAAATCAGACACACACAAATGATACTGCTGGTGGGGGGGGAAAACATTTTGTAGGAGACCAAGGAGACCAATGGGGGTGAAGTTTAGGGTGTGGTACCCTGTCTAATAAGGTCTTTTCCATGTCCGAAAAAGAGCTACTGACCCCAGAGAAAGACTGCCATGCTTAATCACAGTAGGGAGCATGAATTCCAGGAAACCACACAGCTTAAAGTGTGAGTAAGTGCTGAAAGAACCACCAGGCTACCGACACGCGTTAAAGACTGGTGAACCAACAGACTGAGCAAATTCATACTACATGTATTACAGACACGAGGGTACTGATTCTGTGGTGGTCACCTGTGCCGGCAGCTACTGTGGCTTGCTGAGGAAGCTCAAAGGGCCCCTTACCTGACGTAGAGTGAGCGCTTCTGATTGGTTCTTAGGGAACCCGACCCGGAGCTCATGCTGTGGTTCATCATCTGCTCGCGCAGGTCATGGATTTTGGCCTCAAAGCGTGCGTACTCTGCAGGAAACAAAGAGCAGACAGGCAGACTGAGGTCAGCCACGAGGACAGAAGTCTTAACAAACAAACAAAAGAAAAGGCAGAGGCAGAGGCAGGGGCAGCAAAGCGAGAAAAGGAGAGCCAAGCAGATCAATAGTGTAGCGCTGGAAATGGATCAGCCACCGTGACTGCAGTGCTGGACACTCAAGGTCAAACTATTAATACTGACTAGAACCAGGCAGCATTCAGATACCCTGCAGAGATGCTTCTGATAAGCCCTTACCCACATCCCCCAGGCCCTGATGAGCCTCTAGGTCTGGCTTTGGAACCACGCCTACAGGCAACCAACCAAGCAAACGCGTTCCTTAAATTTGTGGCTCAACAGAAAAGGAATCTGTTCGATGTCATCTGAGTTCAACAAATGCCAACCTCTGGCGTGAAGCCAGTGCCAAGCCTTTTCAGGTTAAGGTCAAAGGTGAGTGTCAAAGAACAACATGGTAAACGGTCAAACACAAATCCTGTTGAATGGAGTGCTTGGAAAGGGGTCCAGTATGGATACAGATTCAGTATACAGAAGAGAAGAGCAACAGACAAAAAAGAATTGAAAGCGTATTGTAAAAAGGCAACCTGGAATAAATTGTGTCTGAAACTATGAAGGAAGAATGTTTACAAATAGCGTAGGGTATTAACCTTGTGTTACAATTACTATTACAGTAACTGTTGTAATAATGTTCAATAATGTAAAAAATAATCACTAATTAGGAAGCAACTGCAATTCCATTCAAATGAATTTAATCTGTTTTCTGACACTGTAAAAACACTGTGGAGTATTCAACCATTAAAAAAATTATCACCCAGAACAAATGAAACTCAGAAAATTAACACATTGTGAATTATAATAATAAACACTGAACCAAATTTCCCTTATCAAATATGACACACTAAAACAAATTAGGTTTAATTATACAAGGTAATAAAAATAACCAAATGACCAAATTACAGCCCTTATCAAACACAAAGCAGTGGCATTTTTGAGCCTGGCTTGTATATATTTATACATCTATAAAGATATAGACTTTGCCTTCTGGATTAGAAATGCATTACCTACATCCTCTGGGTTTGGTCTAGCCAGGGGGATTCCTGCCTTACTGTTCAGCTTTTATAGCACTTGTGTCCTTTGCTTTTATGCTGCTTCTTCTGATATTCATTTGCCTGATATACAAACCAAAACAGTGTACACATAAACACAGAAGTGAATGAGGCAGAAACCTTGAGCCAAGCACGCACATCACTTTACTCTTGTTTAAATACAGTTTTTAAAAAAAAATTTTGTCACAGGGCATGTTAAAAATAGCGCTTTAGTCAAAAAGAGAATCCAGCCACTGATGCTCAAACTTCTCCCCCGGTGCTGGTGAACATGAGAGATGTACAGGAGCAGAATGCAGGTGCCAGGTGAGTGGTACAGAATGCCCAGGAGATATGTAGGTGGGTGTGTGTGTGTGTGTGTGTGTGTGTGTGTGTGTGTGTGTGTGTGTGTGTGTGTGTGTGTGTGTGTGTGTG
>JABJVR010009113.1:0-10126 GCA_025773905.1 Chitala chitala
TTTCCCTTAATAATAAAAACCTTCATTTAAAAACTGCATGATGTGTTTACTTGTGTTATCTTTGACTAATATTTAAACTTGTTTGATGATCTGAAACATTTAAGTGTGACAAACATGCAAAAAAATAAGAAATCAGGAAGGGGGCCAACACTTTTTCACACCACTGTATACTGCCAGTGTCAGAACCCTGCTTCTTACTGGCCCAAGTTCTGTCAAACACCAGCTAGGACATGCAAAGGCCTTCACACATGCAATGTTTGACAGTTCCGTTAAAAACTGGAACTGGTGTCATGACCTTTGAAGTTTCGTGACAAAAAGTAATTGCAAGTCAATGTTGCTACTTAAAGCAGTTTTGAATAGTTGTAATCAAGTGTGGCCAGTTTAATAACTAATATCAAACCACCTCTGGTGACAGCATTTCTTCATGTTGCGTCTGTGCGAGAGTGGTTATCTGCAATTACATATCTGCGGAATTCAATTAGCGTATTCGTTTTATGTTCGTCTGGGCAACCCATTATGCCGCATGTGCTGGAGCCGGCAGCCCAGTGTTGGTAACATTAGCTACTTAATGACTGCAACCCGACGGAGTGAACTCAAAACACTACAAATGTCACACGCTTTTCACCGTGTAAACGGCATCGGGTTTGGCTTTCAGATGGCAGCTGCCATTAGTGTTGATGACTAATTGCATTCCTGCTCGCAGACCATCAGCTCTGGGTAAAGACGGTCGGTTAAACTCGTCTCACAGGCGTGACGCATTACTCTCAAGGGATCGCGCTTTACCAAGTCATTGGCTGAAAGGCTGCTGTATATGGCACTGAACGAGCTATTAGCTGTCAATCACAGCATAGGGTAAAACGGCATATTAAACCACTACGCTCAATATGACGGCCACACTTAACAGGAGCTTCTTTGTATGATGAAACTTGTTCCTGTGAACGTGCTGCTGCTGTCAGTGGACTTTCGTGAGAGCCACATTAAACACAAATATACATACACTCAACTGACCTCTCAACTTTAACACCAAAGCACTTAAATGCATGATAGTTAATTAGTGTGACATGTGATGTATTCAGTTTCAACCCAAACACTCCGTTAAATTGTTTGTAGATTAGAGACTCCTGATTACTGGCCAATGCTAAATTGTGTAGGTCATAAATGTTGTGGCATTAGAGAAGCCCATGTTTTCCCACCAAACTTGAAAAATCAAGTGCTTTGAGGCACACTACTGTAAAAGGCGCTATATAAAAATAAATTGAATTGAATTGAAAATATATTTGTGGCCACTTTGAAAGCAATGTAACCAGACGGGCGGGTTAATGAACCCATCACAGCTGTAAAGACTTGGGAGAAGACTGGGGGGAAGTTGGGTGCTGTTTGTGCACGTGTGTGTGTGTGTTTGGGTGCGGACATACCTTACTCCTTTCCTGCTGCAGCTCAATCTGGATGTCGGTAAGCTTGGCCCTGAGCTCCTCGTTGGCCGCCTGCAGGGCGGTGAGGGCATCAAGCCGCTCGCCTTTGGCTCGCCCGGCGGGCGCCTTCTTGGACATGACGGTGGCAATGCTCCGCGGGCTGAGCCCCCCCGCCACACCTCCCCTCCTGCCCCCACCTCCGCGGGGAGAACCAGAGGCTCTGAGGTGTCAGGCTTCTCTTCCACCCCCCTCGGGTCCTCAGCTACATTTTCCCGCCCACCTGGTGGCAGAAATAAATGATTGGAAGAGGACCTGGAAAGTGGGAGGGGCTAAAGCACATCAGAGGCAAATAAAACGAAAACATTTCCCACCAAAGCACATAATAATCAGTGCTATATTAAGTCCCTGAAAGCCACACTTAAGTGAAAGTTCACGTATTTTACTATAAAATTACTTAAGTAATATTACAATGGCGTGACTTTGAGTTTTACTTAAGTGAAAATGTTATATTTTGTAGTTAAGTATTAAAAGTAATTTCTGAATAAATGTACTTAAGTATTGAAAGTAAAAGTATCACGTTAAATAGCATTAAAAGTTAATTATTGCACAACCTAAAACTAAAACAAAAACCGTACGTGTTTACTGAGGTTTGGTGGGGATTGTGGAATGCCGGAATTTCAGGCAAACCCAGGAGGCATTTCATTCAATATGACGAGTCCTTCACGCCAAGAAAGGAGAACATCTCTTGGAGATATGGCCATGGGTGGTCTGACTCATTTAAAGCAGGAAGTGTTGCTGGTGAAGCTATGCTAGAAGATGTGGCAGATGTTGGGGCAGCATCACTGCTGCTAGAGGAGGCTGCTGCTGCTTCCATTATAGCTTCTGTCTGCTGCTCTTTTGACCTGCCTGACCTTGTTACGCTGAAAACTAAAACTTTTTTTTTTTGTAGTATGTAACGAAAATGCCAAGTGGGAAATGTATTGGAGTAAAATTATTCATTTTATCTAAGAAAAGCAGTGTAGTAAACGTCAACAGAAATTTTAAAACTCAATTTACTGTGTATTTTCATTTAGCTTCTGCATCTGTTTATTAAGTGAAATAAACCACCTGTTATTTTGTAACTCTGAGCAGAGTCCTGTGGTAAAAAAATCTTAGGTGGTGTAAAAAAAAAGTATTTACTGGATGTTGCAAAGAGAAATTAATCAATTAGCACGATTCCAGACAAGTAAGCAGAACAGCTTTCTAGTTAAAAAAATACCCCAGTCAACCCTTTCCAAACAGTTTGTTCTGAGAGCTCAGACTGAAATTTGGCTACCTCAGATGGTCTTGGCTTGATTTAGTGTACCTTGTTTCCACAGTATTTCCTGTAGCTCGACATCCCTGTACAAATTTCTGCCGATCGGCACAGTTGCCGAGGCTACCAGGGGGTTTGTGTCGGCGGAACGCCATGTCGGCGCGTTCTGTTTGTTGTGTGTTTTGAGAAATCCGATACAGCGACGTGGACTTGTGTGCGGCCACGGTGCTCCGAAGATGGCTGGTTGCTGGCTGAATTATAAATGAGCCCGTTTGGATGCGGCCCAGCACGACAAGTGCGACTCAGTACGGACCACAACGGTGCCAAACACCGACTGGCTGCACAAGAGCCCACAAGGGCAGTACACTGAGAAAACGGGGAGAGGGGGGGATCTGAACACCATGTGAGTCACCCATACCCAGTTTTCTCTTCTTCTCTGAAGTAAACTATGTCCTATGATTGACGCCTGTTTTGTCCCTACAAGGTGACCAACTTAAACAAGCAAGTGCTCAACTAATATGCACAAATTTTACATGGAGCCAGAATTTATGCAGCTGTATTCACCGATTATTATATTCCAATTGTCTTGCACAGCTTATAATTTTGAGTTTTTATGGAGCCATGCAATATTGTTCTATTGACTATTAGCGTTGAGGTTAAGCACTTAGCGCAATGGTTCAAAACAAAGAGCCATTTGGTCACATCTGCAGGTACTTATAGAATGTACTGCCCATGGATACAAACACGGTAAGTGTGCCGAGAGCGTTTTGGAAGATGCCAGCTCATCTCGCGTGACTCTCTGAACATCGAAAAGTTCACCGCGGCCCTGAATAAACTTCAGCGATCCATGGGACGTAACGAGGGGGCCCGGACTCGGTGGAGCATAATGAGAAATTACATTTGAATCAGAATTCATTAATATGCCATGAGTTCCTTTCACAAAACTGAACTGGTGAGTTACCGTGAACTTCTCAGGAATAAATAATTCATACAGCAGCCAAAGGCTACAGACAGTGCAAAAAAAAAAAAAAAAAAACATCTAAAAGTACCATTGTAAACTTACTGTATACGACTGTAATGTACTTTAATACAGCAAAAACAGCAGTGTTAGTTAAACAGAGTGTTTTATTTGTGCCACTCGAACCCAGATATACACTCTTAGTGTTCCGTTAACACTGTCATCTTTGCTGTGCATATTGATAGATTTATGCTGATACAAATGCAATTAATTTACATGGAAACTATTCTGATTCTGAGCTTTTTAGGTCCGCCCATGACAGGCTTCTTTAATCTGCTGATTTTCATAAAAATTATTTTTTTAGTGTAGCGACAGTGTTGCCTGACGGTAAAACCTCAAGAAAAGTTTAGTTCTGCTCTGTTCTATCTGGCATCGCCTTCTTAGCTTCAGCTGCATTTAAAAGCAATTATGCTACAAGGTGAGTGAACACAGAGCAATCCACGACTGTCTGCGGGTTAGTTTTTTTGCTTAGGCTTTGTGTTTAGGCCTTGGCTGTGCGCCCATTAGCGCAGGTCGACACAAACTCATCTGCGTCTGACCTACGGAGTTACTCTTAAACAGCACCACCTCTGCTTCCGAACAGGTCTCTCTGCTCCCCCTGCCTCCTTCCCAGCACTAACCTGTTGAGTAAACATGTACTTTGTGTGATAACAGGAACCAAGTACTTCACCATGCCAGTGGAAAGTATCTTCATTAAAAATAATACACCATTTACAAGGAAATTAGTGTGTACGGTGCTCAGAGACTTTCTCTGAAACTTATCACAAAAAGGCATAGCTAAAGTTTAGACAAATGCTATAGCTGTTGACCTAAGATATCAATCCTTGCATAAAACAGCTTATCTCTGTTTCTGGCAAGCACAGAGAGAGGCAATGTAGAACCGAGACTATTAATAGTTGGGACATGATCTTTAAAACGGAAATACTTGCACGGCCAATAAATATGGCAGTTTTATCTGCTGGGGTTTTAGGCCTGACACCTTTATTAGGTTGTTCTCTGCAGTCATCTGTGAATAACTGAAATGCAGTGTTTTCAGTGCATGTTAGACAACGATGGACACGAAGAAGAGAAGTTGAAGAGAGAGACAGAGAGACAGAGGCTGTGGACAGACAAACCAAATGACTTCAGATTGGCTCTGAGCATCAGTATACAACGGCGACTCCTGAGATACAATTTTACTCCACAGACGTGGACGTATGATCCACTGTAAATTTATGTTTCTCGTCTCTGAAGTGACACATTTGCATGGAAAGAAGTTTTTAAAGGCATAGAAAAGTATGACTGCTGAGGCTGCATGACTGTTGAGATCTACACAACTTAACTGCCTATGTACATACTATACTTAATTTAAAATTAGATATGTAGTCCAAAATCACAAATACAGTGTAATTTCGATAGCAGCCTGGTGGCTCAATGGATGCATCAGGTTGGCCTACAGAAGTCTCGTGGTTCAAATCCCAGCCACCGGGTGCGTCCCTCACCAAAACACCCTGCGTGGGCTCGTTGTATGTAAAATGTTTTAAATCGCTTCGGATAAGAGCGTCTGCTAGATGAATAACTAAATCTTGATGATATTTCAAAAAGCAGCGCTGCTATCCAGTATCACGCTTTGATGCGTGGATTATATTGCATACTTAATTTAGAACCGAAAGAGGGATATAATTATTCTAATTTTTTAAGTCTCCTAACGTACGTGATATATATCAGAGAAACAACCGAAATGGATTTTCTTTAAACAGATATGCACTAAAACAACCCTTGAGGCAGTAGTGGGAAAGGATGCCAACTATTTGGCAGCACGGTGCAAGAGAGGTTAGGAAGAAAACATCCCACTGCGAGGGTATCTCGGCTTGCTTGTAGTTGTACATGTACGACTATTTTTTATATATAAAATTACTGCAATACCTGCTAAATGTTTAAAGGAGTGACAGAGAGACGCTAAAATGGTAAAAGCATTTCACCGCTTTTGATTGCGGTGAATTTTGCAAAGGGTTTGGAAAAGGGGGAACGTTTCCCGTAGACGCTTATTCTATAATAATCAGCGATCTTTAAGCACAGCATTTTTGTCGATATAAAGGAAATCAGTTTTGTTATTGTAAAACATATAATTACAGTACATTATGAGATATAATTGTATTCAACTCTACAATGGCATTTTACAATTACAATTCTCTTTGGGTGATTACAATTTTTTTCAATAAAGGGCTACAAATAAAATTTAATGCAAGGTGTCACGGCGTGTGAGAGACGTCAATGAGAGCGACCTATAGAGACACAGCGATGCCAATGTGCCGCACAGGTAATGTTTGACAAATTACTCCGAGAAAGTTCAAGCAGGCTGAAATGGCATTAATCTAATAAATTCTAATCCCCGGACTCCTGTATCTCCTCTATTTACTCACCCACACAGTTAAAGATGCCAATCGCCGGTAATCGAAAAACCCATAAATCGATAGGATTTAAAAATCAGTCGGGTTCTTTGCGAAATGCGCGATCTAAATTCCTATTATGGATTTGTACATCATTCACGCACACGGCACTGGAGCAAGAACTTCAAATCAAACATATATTAATTCCAAAGTAGGCACCATAATTAGCGTGTTCCCTGCCATGCACCTTCAACTGCCTTGGAGAGACCCCATCATATGGTAACCGTAATATAAATGTTTTATCCACATGCACTGTTGTATTCCACTGTGTTCTGTGCCCACCACATGTAATACAAATGCATCCTTGGCCAAACAGCACTTTATGCTTTTAAATTTTACCCTCAACTGAGCTCAAGGCGGGACATTTTTGTTTTTACCTGCCAAATAGCAGCACATTCAAATGTGTCTGAAAGGTTTTGATGGGCACCAAATATATTTTTTAAAGCGTTTGACAGGAAATTAAAGTTCACAGGTCAATTTCTTTTTGCAGCATAAAGAGATGACAATACAAGTGAATTAAGTATTTGAACATTAACATAACTGATGGGGCTAAACATTTTGCAAAGCAGAGAGGCATAATTCCATTATTTACCTTGTCATGAAAGAATCTATAAGATTATATGAGGATTTTAGACAAACAAGTTATACAAGGGATACACTGATTTTCATACAAAAAATTAAAAGCCCATTTAAATTGTCAAGAAATTATTTTAAACTGCAAAGAACAGATGAAGAAAACCATACTCATTGTCTGACGTGTTGGTCTGAAAAGACACTGAGTTGACTTTTGAAGAACAACCAAAGCTGGCTGTACTACAGATCTATTCCACCATCACAAACAATGGTACGGTATTCAGCAGGAGAACGCTTGCAGAAAATCTCACTCTTGTACTTCAAGATTGAAAGAATTGTGACTAATTCATATATACCTGAGCACAACAATCACATCCCATCGATACACACATCCATAATATGCTTCTTTCTTATGAATTACAGGTTCATTAAAAAAGCTCAAAGCTGGTTGAGAAACAAACATGTAAATGCTTTCAACTACCCCCCCCCCCTTACAGATGGAAGGTTAATAATATCACATACAGTAAGTGCTTCATAATATAGCCATGAATCTCCATTATGGTGCACACAATGTAAAACTGCGTGCTGCCAATATGGAACCAGCTTCCATTAATGACACGGTACATCATACTATGGATCACTCTGACCACACTTCAAATTGCTGTAACTGCACCTGAAGTTCATGGAATTTTGTTATCTACACGTACTCTTTCAGACTCAAAGCAGATGTATTCTGTGAGAAGAACAAACGATCCTAGCTGCATACACTTGCACAAAGTTGCCACAAGTTATCCAAGAAAACTTGCTACCATGGTTACCTTTCACTACTTGTGTGCACAAACCACTTCAAGAGAACAAAATCTGCTTTAGTCTTACACTGGAGTTTAAATGGATACATATGCCTCACAGATGAAATGATTTTAAACGTACAAATAACCTAAAAATATGCCAAATGGAAAACATGTGGAGTAGTGTCAGTGAAACCGAAATGAACCAGCAACCCAAATTTATACCCAATGCATGAAAATCCACAATAAAACTGAAACATTCTGAAGAGATATGCACCGTTTACATCCTGTTCCGATTCCGTAATGCAGGCATTTTTTACCACAATCAGCACATTCTGAAGCAAAGCGTTGGCTAATCATAGCCCTGAAACGTGGTCCGCTCGAAACAGCCCTGAATGGACACACGCATGATAAGAATTATTCAATAAGCTTGTGCTAAAGTTGACAGATTAGATTACACCATAATCACAGTAATCCTGTAATACCCCAAATAAACGCCTTAAAAACAGGAGCAAATGTGTGTTATTAAATAATCTGTAGGCCTAGACAAATCTATACAATAACTCCGTAATTAAGGTTTCCCTTACAATAAGAACGTGTGCCTTCATCATGTGGTGATACTACTGACAGCATTTTTTTTTTCCTTTCTAACAACGACAGTCCAGTACTGTTCTGTCTGTGCACTGCATTACCCTGACAGACTGGGTTACCTTCCACCACTTGTCTTATCCACTTTAACTTCAATTGTCCTAGGGCCATGTTTCAGCTCCACATGTTATGCCTCCTCACAGACCGACTACCCAAAACACAATTTTCATAAAACTCACTTTTTGATTCGACGAAGTCTTAACTCCACAGTCCGTTCTAAGAGCGAGAAATGCTGCCAGAGTAATAAGCATGTACAGGATGTTTTCACGACAAGAGGTACTTTAATTTAAACTGCAACAAGATTAGACAATTTGTGATATAAAACATGCAGGATAAATGCCTGCCTAATGTACTGTACTTCCTCTGGGGCTCAAAGGTTATTTTGTTGTGAAACAGGCTTCTAGGTCTTGACTAAGGCCCTGACACCTTACACAAGCCTGAAAAGCAGGCAGGCACATAACTGAAGGCACATAACAAACTGAAGACACATAACTGAAGGCACATGACAAACTGAAGACACATAACTGAAGGCACATAACAAACTGAAGGCACATAACAAACTGAAGGCACATAACTGAAGGCACATAAACTGAAGACACATAACTGAAGGCACATAACTAACTGAAGGCACATAACTAACTGAAGACACATAACTGAAGGCACATGACAAACTGAAGACACATAACTGAAGGCACATAACAAACTGAAGACACATAAGTGAAGGCACATAACAAACTGAAGACACATAACTGAAGGCACATAACAAACTGAAGACACATAACTGAAGGCACATGACACACATGAGAGGGAACTGACTGCACAAATCTCCTGCACCCAGGCCAAAGCAACGCAGAGCAATTTACACCCGCCAAATATAAACCCAAATTGGGTAAAAAAGAAAAAACACACCAGCTACAGACCACATTCTTACAAATGCTGCAAGACATGCACCAGAAGTGCACAGCAAATACCAACACTGTCACGTCTCTGGCCACAGTTCTGCAGATGGCAACAGCCCCTGGCGTTTCGGGCGTCCAACGGCATGCATCCCCAGACGCATCCCTTGGTGCTGGGCTGCCAGTTAGCTACAGCATGCTAGCCCCAGACACCCTGCATTTAAGCGGGCCTGCGGCGCAGTGTGGACTCTAACGCCTGGCATGGCCAGCATCAGTAACAGGTACCCACAGTGCTGCAGATAAGCCATCAACATATACTGTGTACTTACTGGATTTCCTTTTAAAACAACATTAAAACTAAACAATCCATCCGATGCAATCACCTTATGTTTATGTCACATATTAACAATTTCTGTTTTTCTTTATTTGCTTCTACACACCTTTGAAAACGTGAAAACGGTTAGGACCAACCTTACAGTCATGATGCGGTTATGTTCCCTTGCTGTGTGGATGCTTTAGCTGGGGAGCTGCTCTATGGTCCGGGAGAGAGCCATTTACAGGGAGCCGCGCCGCGCGCTCTAAAATGAAGCTGCTCGCGGTCCCTTTTACACGCTGGGAGTTCACCGTTCGCTGCGCTCGTCATATCGACAGCGAGAGACGCATCAGTGTTGCACGGCAGAGCGCCGAGAGTGGCTGAACGCTACAGGGTCCTTCAGCGACGACGGCGATGGCTACCGATTCGTCGTGATGGGGAGGGGGGGCGGCGAGAGAGGAAAAAAAAGAAAAAACAAGGTGGAAAAGAAAATCGCTCATTTAAAAACCAAGCAAGCAGGGCGATGCGCTTACCATGCATGCACCCTCACGCAGGGCCCTCCCCCCGCTCCCTCCGAACAGGCGAAGTCAGCCGGGCGCGAGAGGGGAAGACGCGGGGAGCACGTCGCGCGCGCACAGGGTCTGTGCGGTGCCGCAGCCTCCCAGTGATGCGCTCTGAGCGGGGGGGGGGGGGGGGCGGGGGGGGGGGGGGGGGGGGGGGGGGGGGGGGGGGGGGGGGGGGGGGGGGGGGGGGGG
>JABJVR010009114.1:0-10124 GCA_025773905.1 Chitala chitala
AAAGTCTGTATCAATTTCAACCGAAACCGAAAGAAAACCGAAAGTTAACTTATTGTTTTCGGCCAAAACCGAAACGACGCCGAAAGATCTCATTTGCCAACTTTTGGCGCCGAAACTGAATTTCGGTTGGCCTCTACACCCAGACCACCCCCCATTCACCCAAACAGATATATATGGTATAGGGCACATTGCCCTCTCCACCTTTTCAATCATTCGTGCCATACTACCCTCCACCCCAACCATACCCCAATTTATGAATGTCCTGTGACACACACAAAATATCAAGTTATAACAAGTTTCTGTCTTGTCAGTTGCTTAAGACCAATGTGTTAAAACAGGCAGCAAAAAGGTAGGTGTATACTGACATCTGTGCCAGGATTTAAACTCGTACAACCATAGCCCTCAAAAAGATACCAAGCAACGAGGTTAGTGCTGAGCTAAACTTACAGAGCTGACACCCTGACACACAGGGCTTTATACAGCTGTAAACTTACTAGTACGCTTACAGCTTTCGTTACCGCATCAGGGTTATACAATGCAACAGTTTTAATAGCATTTGTGATTTAAACATATTCTTTCTGAAAATAAATAAGAATGCATTCAAACGGGTGTGTCACTCACAATGACGTTTGATTGCACGCTAAGTAAGCAGTCTGTCATCCACAGGAAAGATAGCCAGTATAGGTAAACAAGTCAAATGTGAAATATGTTTTTTTGCCATTGTTATTTTCCATGCTTACAGTCAGGGTAGCACGTAGCATTTTTCAAAGTTTCTATGTGGTTTGTTATAATGGGCTTACCTAATTTCATAACGTTTTCTGGTTGTTTTTTTTTTTTTTTGGTAGTTTGGCCTAGTTTATTATGCATTTTTATTTTATACGAAAACCACACACTGACTCAGATCTTAAGGTTAACATCGACGACGTCCAGTATAGTGGTTGCTCTAAACCAGACATTTTACCAAATACATCTACAGCCTCATGCCCTAATGACAACTGCACAGCCGTAAAAATAACACACGCACTACTATGGCTACCGCCATGATTATACGACATTGCTTTCTGTTCCTAAAATGTTTTTACCCATGTAAAACATTCCGTCCGTGTGCACGTAACGCGATAAAATATAAAACGAGGCAAGAGATTTAAAAATAAATAAATAACACAAAAGAAACAGGCTTAGCTGCATTCACACCAATTGTAACAATATGCCCCCCTGACATTGTTGACCACACCCCAATTTCAAAAGACAGATTATGATTAATTAGTGCCCTGTACTCTGTTCTGCATAGGCTTGTATTATTAAGGAATTACAGATGCCAAATACCCTCATTTATAGAGCATATAACATAGTATAATAACACAATCTTACAAGACAAAACCACCAAAACCTAAAAACCAAAGAATTCCAATTGTTAGGAATAGAATTTATAGGGAAATAAATACGGTTATGATTCCACTGTGATCTACGTTAAAATCAGTGGACGAGGCAACAGAGTTATCTTTTGATGTTGCGGAGCGAACAAAAAGACCCGCAAGACATTAGGTCCCCGAACTTCTAGTTGGTGCACAATATTGACATCTTCAGGTGGCGACACATCCATGTACAAACACAGGATTTTGACTTCTACTGGTTTCTATTGGATATGCAAACTCAGCAGTCATATTACACCGAGCACTTGGTTTAGAAGCTGAACACTATATCTGGACACTGAATTTGGCAAGCTGTCAAAATGAATTAACTATAGCGGAAACTGTTGTACTTTTTTCTGATAATGTTTAGACAAATGAAATGTTACTCAGTAGCCTATACTTAGTTAATGTACAGTTACGTACATAAATTTATGTACATACAGTCGATTCGTCCAAACAATGAATATGGTTTAATTTCACTATTCACCGATCGGTAAATGGCATCAGACAACAGATACGACACCGTGCTGTCCGAAAAATCGCAAACGTTTAATCTCACCTCTTTGCGCAGACGATGTGTCCATTGTTATTCCTCATTGTCAAAATGCGGTAGGCAGAAACGAAACGTGCTTGATAACATAAAACTGCATTTGAGTTTGCTTGTATCCACAGCTGCAAACCCAAGAACGTGTCACGCCGAGCAGCGAGGTGCGGAAACCCCTGCCATCAAAGTGGAGTTACAACCCAAAATAGTCAGCAGAAACTGGTTATAAAACACATCACGGAACCTGCCACCAGCAGGAACTGAGAAGCAAAAAGAAAGCAACGGGAACTTCCTTCGTTTTATGTACAGCTTTCATATCCACAATGCTTCCTTAAAAAATGTGGCTGCATAAGTAGTGAGTAGGGCAGTAGTTAAGTTCTAACTGTAGAGGACATGGATTTGAACATATCCATAAATGTATGTATATGTCAGGTCCTCATTAGCAGCCACCAGACTTGTGCAATCTGGGAGACAGCTTCATAAGACAGAGCCAACAGCTGAACCATTGTGAAGTATTGCATAGTGATGTGTGTACTAATCTGCTAGTGTCTTGTGCTTCTTTCCCTTCTATGTATCTTCCACAGCCCAGGTTCCGATTCCCCCCTTGTGTCCTACCCATCCACAGTCTATGTCTTGGACGGATCTCCCTGGCTACCTGACCCACACCTGTTATTCTTGGTTCCCTCTCTTGCTTGTTCCCTTGTGTTTTGGTGTAATAAACTTGGCTCTGCACCGTGGATTCAGCTTCACAGTGTATTCATTACAGTATAAGTTCTTTTCACCTTGTGAGCACCTAGACTACAAATAATAAGAAGAATAAACTGTACATATAGGCCTATGTATCTGGAGTGGGGATGTATTAAATGCAACTGGTGTTCTGTTCAAAGTCCTCATCAGGGCTAGTGAGACACATATGCAGCACTTCTGTGTGGCTGTGATCCCTGGAAAAGTGACTCCCTCAGAAACTGACTCAATCCACAGGACACACCGGCGTCGTCTTTTGATACAAGCTTGCTCACTCATTTAACGGATATTACGGAATTACAGCAGTAATTTAATTTCACTAACAGACCGCAGTTCTTTAATTCTGAGAATCACTGAAACGTTTTCTACTTGCTTCACAATTCAGGTGTGAAACACGTGTGATATCATAGAAAGTCTCATCTTGTAATAACATATTCTGAATTGCTATATGGGAATCCCTATAAAAGGCTTAAACTGTTTTTGATCAGAGTGACTCATGGGACACTAGACTAGCCTTTGACTACCCTGCAACGCTAACCCTGTCCTGTCAATATGGCTTTGATTTGCAGTGCAAATTAGAGCTATTTTCAATTTTATAAACATATACAGTATAATTGGAGAGGTTCTGTTGGAATTTGAACCTGCACAGCCACAGCCTGCACAAAGTTACTACACCAGAGGACTGCTGAGCCAAAGATACACATCCTGCACTCTATAAACTTGTCCTGACCACCTGGAGTTACTGCTGTAGCAGACTTACTGACCTCTGCTACACACAGGGCTGCTGCTAGAGATTCTGAGCCCTATGAACAATGTTATATGTTACAAACAGATGACAAATGAAAGAAAAATCCAATATAAGGTAATTGGACTGTTTGCATCAATCCTACATTGACATTTTCAGTCACCTGCTTTTATGTTTAACTTAAACATTGCACTGACGCATGAGCATCATGGTCATCAGATGTGCACTGTCAACCACAATGTCCGATCCTATTTACTGATGTCTCTGCCATAGATTTAAATGCAGGTGTCTGTACTCCTACTGAAACACTAGATAGTTGAGCAGTGTTTGTGACTGACGTTCCTGCCAGCTGTGCCCCAACAATGAACGCTCTGTCAAAGTCACTGAGATCGTTTCCTCTTGCCTGATCCAAAATCAGAATCAGCTTCACCTGTTCAGCATATATATATATATATACATGCCACAGAGCCTAACTGGGTGTTCACTGCTCAGCTGCACCATACAATGCACCTGTGTGGAAGCATCTGTGTTTATATTTTGCCATTCGTTTATTCAAATTTTTTTCCGTTAAGTTGTCACCCACCTGTATGTTATGTTGAGGTTATGTTCAAATTTTTATCATTCAGTGGCCTTCAAAATCATCCAAAGTTCCCACCCCTCTATGGCACCCCTGTCTAGACATATACGTTATGTCTTAAATTTTCAGGGGTGACAGTTAAATGTAGTTATGCTAATTCAGATTTCCATGGGTAAAATCAAATTTCTCTGGTACTGTTTCAGTGAAATACCTCCATGGAGCCAAAAGTGGCTTTCCCCTTCAGTCACTTCCTGTCAACTAATGATAGCATTTATTCTATACTTCCTCTGCTAGCTGCAAACTACAGAAGTACAAGAAACAGAAAGCAAATAATAATGACGACAGACGCCAAAATTGAGTAGTTATCAAAATCACCTCAGTGTGGTCAGAGATTCTACAGTGATTTGTCTCAATGGCACTGTTACCTCACATCTCACATGGGTATAGGTTCATGCCTGTGTGGTATGTGGAGTTTTTGTGTTCTGTAGGTGTGTGTGTGTGTGTGTGTGTGTGTGTGTGTGTGTGTGTGTGTGTGTGTGTGTGTGTGTGTGTGTGTCTGACTTTATTCCATGTCCTTGGTTTTCTTGTTGTTTCAGGTCAATTAGCCACTATGAATTTCTAAAAACAGAAATCAAACAAAAAGCTGACACTGTACTCTGGCCATCAAACCCATTGTTTCTGTTGTCAATAATAACATCAAACCATGTGCTGAGCATTTTTTAAATGTTCTGAATCCATAATAATTATTTAAACAAACACTACATTAAACATAGTGTCATACAAACATAGTGTCATAATTCAATAGTCCACTGAAGCAGAAAAAAATACAGCACCATCTCTTTTAATACAGCCACCATCAGAACTTTGCCCTTTAGGATACGCAGATTCGGCTTCACACTAATTTTGGCCAATTTTCCCACACAACAGTCAAACAGCAGCAGGGTTCCTTTTACATCACCTGCTTGTCAACAGTTATCCAACACCACAAGCAGCTACTGTCTGAGGTAAGGCTTACTGACACCCCCACGTTGGAAGCGAGAAGACCTTGAATTATTTAACTCCAACCACAACATATGTGAGTTGTGTTTAATAACTGCACTGCCAAATTACAACTCAGTTATGTGACACGCACCCATGGATTATGAGTAGTGTTCTCACACTCAAAATAAAAATAAAAATAAATAAAAAATAACTGAAGTGACCTACCACAAGCTTGTTAGATGAGAGTACATGCAGACCAGCCAGCTCTGAACAGAAAACACATAAAGCCTCTCAAGATAGTTGCTGCCTGATGACATGAAACCCAATGCAACGCAAGGTGTTAAGACACAGTATGTTCCTGTAATGCTTTGGCCCTTGTGTTACTAAAAATACAACAGAGACACTGAATGTAACTATAAATATGGTTACACACCTATACATCATATTTGCATCACAAACACAAAATAAGTAATTCAACAGAAGCCCTCATAAGCAGCTACCTCCATCTGCTTTCAGACAGGTCCCCTTCCACTGAAACAACTTTCGCTTTTTCAAACTTGTTCGGACAAAGGATTTGCTTGAAAAGTGTTCCAAGACATTTGTAAATGTCAACCAAGCCCTTGCTTCTCCTCACTTGAGTTCTTATGGAACTCCTCCGTATTTAAATATGATTGCTCCTTCACAGAGATGATAAAGCAGTCCTACTCACATGACATCCCGATCCTTTAAACACATTTTGGTGGTTGGCTGGCTGGAAAGAGCAAAACTCTTTTTCTTTTTCACAGAGACAGCCATGGACATATACAGATGTGTGCCACCATGTTACTTCTGAAAGCTGAGATCAGGAAGGAAGGAGACCGCAGTGACAGTTTTAGGCATCTGCTGATATGCCTGAGGCAGAAAACCCCCATAACAAGAGTTACGTGTTTGAGTCACAGAAGGCAACTTCCGCCAAATTATGCTTTTACACCCACAACCCCTCCCTCAACTTCCCATGATCGTAAGCTTAAGGTTATATCTCAGCATTGACTTCCTGTCCTCTCAGCAGACCATCCGATTGGTCAACGTCACCATGGTGTTCAGACCCCAAGGCCTCAGGCTAGTCAGTGAGGAAAAAAGGTACTTTCCATGACCTGTCGTACATACTAAAGTGTGCAATGTAGAAATGAAGACATATACCAGGGGGCGGGCAACAGCTTACTTCTTCCTCCATCAGTCTCTAAAACGAAAAGCTTATTTAAGTTAAAAAATTTTAAATTTAAATTTTGGGGAAAAAATAAAACAGAAATGCATATTAAATGCAAATCAGAACTTCACAGTAAAAGCACATATTCATTGATAAAGTGTACTGGATTTTGAATAATTTAAACATTCTATCAAAGGCAGGCATGTTTCAGTAGTGCCTGTAGAAATAAAACAGTTTAAAAGATTATGTAATATTGTAGTACATATGTAGTACTATAAGCGTAAAACACAAAAACACTTTTTACAAAACACTTTTTTTTTTCTTGTTTCTCACGTTACCCTAGTATAATTACTTTCCACACTTAAGTTGGTAGCATAAATAAACAAACAAACAAACAAACAAACAAACGTATGTTGGTAGCATTTAGCGATGTTCCAGCAGAGCGCATGTGATTGTGGTCTGCTAGATTCAAATATTGTTTGAAAACCCTTGCATTACTTTCTCGTAAGGTAAATTCGATGCCATGTTCAACAAACCATTTACCTTTACCGTCTTAAAAATACGTTTTTAAAAGTTATATTCGTATTATAACGTTAGTAATTATTGCATACGTTTCCAACGAGCGTTTGCCAGACTTTATTTGCGACATGAACAGGTACTCCATCGATTCACCATCATCCAGTTAATGTAAAATGTGATTGTGTTTTGAGCTGTCAGAGTAAGCGGGGGTGACCCACACACTGTTCGTCAAACAACGCACAAAGAGACTGCAGATTATTCGTGGTTTGTTTACGTACGAGAGAAAGACAAAGAATGTACAGTATAATGCACATTTTCTCACCTGATTCGTTTAAAAACAAAAAGAATATTTGTATATTCGGTCTTCCAGAAGGTATACGCGTACTGAATCAAACATTACTAATTAAAAGCAAGTGCTGTGGAACAAGGGAAGTTGTTCAGCCTTTGTTATAACTAGGGATGCACAATATGGATGCATTCAATTCAAATAAATGGAATATCCGTGATACAACCAGCAATACAAATTTCAGAAGTTGCTATATAAAAGTTATACATTAATAGATTAATTCAATTTAAACTTTTAAACGTATGTACTTTATCAGCAAATCACCGATGTAATATGTAAACTGGTCTAAGGTACTGTTTTGCTGTGCAGATTCATGCGTCAGTTTAGCTGCTGTATGCAGTTCAGTTGCGTGTTGAACTTTGCCAAGGTTATGACGCTACCGAAAACTGATTTGACTCCGTGTGCCATTTTATTGTGTAGCTGTGTACGTTACAAACAACAAACTTTAAAACAATTTAATAAAAATATTAAATTTTCCCTCATTATTTTTTCCTTAATGTAATAATTTAAAACCAAAACTACGCACGGAGACCATGATTATTCTGCTATTAGAAATACAGTGCCGTCTGACAGGTGTGGGACCGCTACGGCCGCAGTGCGGAAAATCTGGAGGAGTGACTTCATTTCCCCTAACATGTGCGAGGCGTATGTAGTTCCCAATCTGACCAGAAACGTCGACAATATAATGAAGCGGTTAGCCAAAAAGACGAAATCCGTCAACAGAAGCATGGACTGAAAGTGCTTTATGTTCATGAACCTTGTATCATCTCTAACCAGTACAGGAGCCCCCAGTAAGGTTTAAGTACCGATCATCCGCGGCATCTGTTTCACATTTGTATTTGGTTAAAAACTTATTAAAATAAACTGTTATATAGGCTGTAATTATCTTAAGGCAGGAAATTATACATATCTTTGGCAGAACCTGGAGCAGGTGCGGGCTCCAAACCAAAGAAAAGCGTCAACGTTTCGAGTAGTATTAGTAACTACATAAACGTAGTGAGAAGACAGCTGCCATCGCGAGTGTGTACGTAAGAAAGGGTAATTATTTATTGCTTTATACTGTACTCATGGCGTGTCAACCGCACGTGCTGCTTGTTTTTCATATTTATAAAACACAGCATAATTTATGGGCCTATCAAAGCAGATTACAGCTAAGAAATAGCAGCAATAAACCCAGTATTTACAGTACCACAGTGTCTTTGTAGTTCTGCTGAAGATATTGTAGCGGCTCTCGGCACCAGCCATATTACACACACACGAATCTGTAAAAAGCAACTGCTCTTTATTAAAGCCCTTAAAAGGACTCAAACAGTTTTTATCACCAATCACTCCCCACACACTGGGGAAACGGGGCAAGGGGTACATTCGCACTCTCAGACACACTCAGGGTGGGGTACATCTATTTTACAAGTGGTGCCGGGAAGGTGCATAATCACGCTTCCCGGCTGCGGTCCATTGGTCGCGGCACTGGCGTTACAATATATACACTTTTGCTCAGGACTGTTTGGAAGCATAGGGCACAAATGGGGCTGGCTAGGGCACCACATTCTGGAAGGGCACCAAAGAGGAGAGGATTTGTTTATTTATTCATTTCTGTATGTGTTTATTTATTCAAATTGATTTCATAGCCCTCAGGTAACTTCTCTAGCCACGAGTGGGGGGTTCCTTAGGTGTTCGAGCACCACGCCTTTTCTTAATAGATAAAAGCCCCATTCAGTGTAAGCAATGACTCTATACTAGTCATTCAAGAGATTCCTGTTTTTACAAGAGCTCCTGCCCCTGAAGATGTCAATGCACAATCCTGAAATACACCACACAGCACCCAGAAAAGCTGAACTTGCTTCTGCTCACACACTGCAGCAGCAGGAGAGACTGACAGCAGTCAGCATGTGAGTGAATGGGGGATGGGCTTGAGTTAAGTTCTATCCGTGACTGATGACAAGCGATTTAGTCAAACAAAGTTGCTTGAGAGCAGTCACTAGTTAGCTAATTAGGAAACGACTAATGCCTTCAGGGACACAATATGGAAAACACAAGCAAAGCGAGAAGAAAAGAAGGTCAAATGCTGAGGTATAAAGTTAAGCATTACCAGCATGTCTTTAGGGCTGTCAGAGGAAACCAGAGAACTTGGAGGAAACCCATGCATGCACAGGGAGGACATGCAAGCTCCTCATGCAAACAAGGCCAAGGGTGGGATTTTACCCCACGGAGGTGTGAGGCAGCTATGCAGCCCACTGAGCCACCGCGATGCCCCACTTCTGTATTGTTTCATGTTCACATGTCTGTTACTACTTCAACTAACAGTGAGTAACAGACCACACACACACACACACACACATTTATATATTTGTAAATTATTTATATAAAAGTTAACTGATAACTGTAGTACTTATTACATTATTGTGAGGGTGGAGTGGTGGCATTGCTTAGGGCACCAAAGTAGACAGAAACGGCCTGGGTAATGCGCAAAATCAGCCTGGTATGTTGTTGGATTGAGCAGAGGCAGTAAGTAAAAGCAGTGATGTGCTTCAGTGGCGTCAGTTTGAAAGCATGACAGCAGTCAGGCAATTTCACTGTAATTTTGTTGTTTCTGTAACAATGACAATAAAGCTCTCTACTCTAATTTCAACAGCCACTTTGAGCTTCAACACCACAGGCAGTTAAAAGCACCTTTCCGTGGTACAGGGGTGATTTCCTGTTCTTATTCCTGTTGCAAATGCTGAAAACAAAACACTTGAGTCTGTAAAATAAGATGGAAAAAAAACTTTATAACAGACAAAAGGTCTGCTGAAGTAAACTACCTGCAAAATTTTTTGCTGAGTTTGGGTTTTGGGTGACCATTGTTAGTTGGGTAATGGATGGATGCATACCGTATATTATATGTACATCAGTAAATAGGGTCAGACGTGGCGGTCGACAGAGCACATCTGATGACTCGTGCCAGGTCTCTCCGGTTTTCTGCAGTGCAGCTGGTGTATCACACAGTGATGGAATGGTACACCAGCTGTACTGCAGAGAACCGGAGAGACCTGGCTCACATAGTCAAGGCAGCACAGAGGATTGTGGGAAC
>JABJVR010009116.1:0-10122 GCA_025773905.1 Chitala chitala
AATGGTTGTTAGTGCCAGACGGGCTGGTCTGAGTATTTCAAAAACTGCTGATCTACTGGGATTTTCACGCACAACCACAACCATGTTTGCATAAGTGTACATCTTATGCAAACATGTCACAATGAAATTTGTTCTCTGTATTTAACCCATCCCTCTGGGGGCAGCAGTGGGCAGCCACACACAGCAACCAGGGAACTAGCAATGAGCATCTTGCTCAAGGACACAGGGCAGGTGGGCTGGGATCTGAACCAGGAGACTACTGCATCCCAGCCTGATACTCTACCTACTAATTCACCAGACTACTCCCTCATTGGGCTCCCTGAGTGTTTCCACCTGACTTCCTGTCTTCCTTTATATGGGTTATGTATGATTTCAGTCATTGTGGAGTATTGTTGCTGTATAACACATACTGAGCAGTTTTTGAGAAGCCTAACACTGTAGTCTATTTTGCCATTTAGGTTAGTGTTTTCTCTGTAACCAGGTCCCATGTGCTTAAAGTTTCCCTTGTTACGTTTTCCTTTGTACTCCTTGCCTTTCCCATTGTCCCAATTCCAGCCTCATGTTCGGTATTACCTGGTCTACCTCTTTTCATGGGTATGGTCCTGTCCTGTCTAGTTCTATGTATCTCTAGATTTCCCATCCAGTCTAGTTCACATGTGTATCTATGTTCGTCTTATTTCATGCATTTACAGATAATAGGCTCATCGGCTACACCTATCCGTGTTTCTATAAGAACTTCTATTTAAAGTTTGTGTTTCTTCCAGTTCCTCTCTGGTTATTGTAGGTCCTGATGCTTGTTTCCCAGCTGTGTTCTTGCTTCATTGTTACTGCCCACCTGAGTATTACTCATTTGCCTGCCTTTCTGTTCCCTATTTTTTACCTTTTAGTCATTGACATCCCTAAATAAAGCCCTTCTACAATTAGACTCCTCTCTACCTCTAGTCCGAGTATTCAAAATCTCTACACCTCCAACTTAGTTCTACTTATTGTTATAATTCTTCATATCTGCCCTTGTGTGGTTTGCTCAGCCCTTTTGCCCCTCTGTATGTATTGTTTCTCCATTCTTTCGGCCACTTGGTTTTAGTGCTGTGTTTATGGATTTGCCTTTGTTATTGGATTGCCATTCAGAGTGATATAATCAGCTTTTTTTTTTTTTTTAATTGTCATTGCATACATATGTTGCACATACATATGTTGCACATAGATGTCACAATGAAATTTGTCCTCTGCATTTAACCCATCCCCCTGGGGGGGAGCAGTGAGCAGCGCCCGGGGAGCTAGCGCTGAGTGTCTTGCTCAAGGACACACCTGGCTGGGATTTGAACCAGGGACTGGGAGGGACTTCTACCTCCCAGTGAATGGAGGCCTGGTGGCTCATGATATATGTAGGACTATACATATTTAATATATGAATATATGAAGGACTATATATATTTATTTTAATATAACTTTTTTTTTTTCAAACAAAAACATTTCAAGAAACTGCTAAATGGATCTGCCTTAAATATACAAATACATATGTGTGTAAAGGTATATATGTGCTTAAAAAGTCTTTTATATCTGTGTCTCAGCAACAATTAACCAATGATTTTAGAATATTATTCTCGTATTTTGCTCCAGTCACATGTACCTAGAGTCTCTTCTTGGTTTCTGTATCCTGGTAAACAGGGTGTTGCTGCTGGGCATAAATGTCTGAGCATGAAGGCACTGGTTGTTGGATTTCTCTTGGCACAGAACAGATTGTTTTGAGCTTACCTTGGTCAAACAGGTAAATTGTAAAGCAGTTGTTTGGAAAAAAGTTTCACACAGTCATATGAAGTTCTCTACTTGTGTTTGGCTTTCTTTAAAATAAACCTAAAAATCCATCTATGATTTATCAGTGATTACAAAAAACAATTTGATATGTTAGATACATGAAAAATTTGAAGGTGTTTAGAGATTGTTGGCTGGTGGACGAAATTATGTTCAAGCATTATGGCCTGATGACTGGGTCAGAAACTCTGCAACTGCAAAACTTGTGGGGTGCTTATAATCAGTGGTAGTCAGTACCTACTGACAGTGGTCTGAGGAGAGACATACCATAGTGACAGGGTGTTGGGCATCCAAGGCTCATTGATGCACGAGGGTAATAAAGGCTATCAGTAATGACTGGTACAAAGCAACAGTTGGGCTACTGTGGCAGAAGTCAAAGAAAATTATAGCAATGGCTATAGGAGGAATGTGTCACAACACACAGTGCGGCACATGCTGCTGCATACAGAGGTGTGTAGCCACAAACCAATCAGAGTGGCCATGCTGATCCCTGTCTACCACCAAAAGTGCCTACACATGCTAGTATCATAACTAGACCTTGGTGCAATGCAGGAAAGTCTCCTGGTCTTATGAGTCCCATTTTCTTTTACGCCATGTGGAAGGCTTGGTATGTGTGCTGTTTACAGGAGGGATGACACCAGGATGCCCTATGGGAGGAATACAAGCTGGTGGAGGGAGTGTGATGCTCTGGGCAATGTTCTGCTGGGAAACCCTGGGCCTCGCCATTCTTCTGAACATCAGTTTGATGCATGCCACCTACCTTAACATCGTTGTGGACCAAGTACACCTTTTAATGGCAATGATATTCCCATGTGGCAGTAGGTTCTTTCAGCAGGATAATGTGCCCTGCCATGCTGTGCAAATTGCACAATTGGATTTAGGATTAATGTAATGAAGGCTTCTAGGTGTTGCCCTGGCCAAGAAAATCCCAGGATCTCAGTCCATTTCAGCATCTGTGGGATGTGCTGCAACAATAAGTCTGATCTGCAGTGATTCTAACTCACAAATTGCATGACTTAAAGGACCTGCTGTTAATGTCTTAGATACCACAGAACACCTTCAGAGGTCTTGTAGAGTCCATGCCTTGGCAGGATAGACATGTTTTGGCAGTATGTGAAGGCCCAACAAATTATCAGGAGGACATAATGTTTTGGCTCATCAGTGCACATGATCCTGTCCTGTCTAGCTTGTAGTATTTCTCACTCCTCTTTCCTGTCTAGCTTCCTGGGATTTCTATATAGCCCTTGTTCCCATTCTGCACCTCTAATTGTCTCAGTCAATACATCTGGTGTGGGTGTTATAAGTGTCCTTCTCTTCTCCTGTCTTGTTGTCAATTGTTAGATGTACCTTTATTTTTTGTAGATGTCTTTGCACATTCTTGTTTCCCTAAATGCCAACTGGTCTCACAGGTTACTAGGTGCTGTTTATTTATTAACTTCTATCCTATGTAGGTCCTAGTCCTCCTACTATTTTTTTATTCAAGTGTACTTTTGGAGTTCCCCTGTCAGGTTCTTGCCTGGTAATGAGCTTGTATGTTTTGTTTAGTCACTGTGTATAACCCCTTGGACTTTGGTTTTGCCCATTAAACTCCTCTTCTGCAAATAGACCCTCCCCTGTTTGGTCTCCACCCTTGACAGTGCGTTAGAATTACTAATATTTTTCATGCTCATCGCGTGGTTAAACAAGAGAATACAGTTTATTGTAGTTTTCCATTCAGTATAACTTCATTAAAAAACAAAACACTCCTTGACATTTCATTAATTGATTTTGTTTTCTTTGTTTATATTCATGTCACATTTAGAGTTATCATTTTGACTCCATGCAATGAACCATTTGACTGTAGTTTCTATTGTAAATGACTTTCCTATCAATGTCTATCTTAAATTGCCATAATGTGAACTTTCAATATTTCTATTTTAGGATTTTGTAACTTGTGATAATTTATGGGATAAAAGTATCTTGTCAGAATGCTGTTTTTATATGCACTGAATATTGCTCACAAAATAAGCCTAAAAACTAATAAAACTAGAGCCAACAACAACTGCATAACAATGGCAGTGTCCCACACAGCACATTCTATGTATCAGTGTTATTCTGAGCATCCACAAAAGTCTACCACACCTGTAACTGTTATTACATCTGCACTTTGGACTTTCCTGTACTTTTCTGCACAGACACTGTGGGTGTGTAGGCCAGTAGGTCTGTATGTCTTCCATTCCATTATAGCCTATGGGCATAATACCACTGCGCTCCAAATCAGTATCATAAATACTTATCAGTGGTATGATGTGAATAACTGACTTGCTTCGTGTAAAACACGTGACATTCATAACTTCTGATAAGTTCACATATTTACACAAAGAAGCAAAAGTGTTCATGGCGTGTGATTAGATTTCTTATTACAGCTGTGTTTTGCTCACCATTGTAAAAAATAAGCTTACAGTTTTTCATGTTGTCCTGTAATTTGTCCATTCAGTCTTCCATCCATTGCCAAACCACTTATTCTATTCTTAGAGCCTATTCCAGGCAGCCTATAGCACAAAGCAGGGGACACACTGACAGGGTGCCATCCCATCTCAGGGCACACACACAAATACACACACACTAAGGGCAATATGGGTTGGCCAACCCACTTCAACAGCATTTGTTTGGGACTGCAAGAGAAAACCAGAGAAGATGGAAAAAAGACATTCAAGCACAGAGAGAACATGCTAACTCCACACAGAGAGAACATGCTAACTCCACATAGAGAGAACATTCTAACTCCACACACTGTGTTGAGAGTCAGATATTATCACGTCTGGGGTTGTGCAGCAACAATGCTACCTGCTGAGGCACCGCAGGGCTACCTTCTGTAATATGTCTAAAAATGTAAATTGTTGTTGTAAAATACTGTTTATGCAAAAGTCCATTAGACAAGAAATTATCATAAATATTCTCTAGTTTTTAAGACATTAAATCGTTTTGAATTTTTTCAATCAATCAGCAAAGGACTTTACTGTGTTCTAACTCTGGACACATTCTCTGTTAATAAAAGCAACAGCCCTTCCTGGATTTGAACCCAGGACCACTCAAACTTACCAGACGAGGAACCCAAGTTCTGGACATGGGGTACTAATCAGACTTTTCCCTTAACTAGAAGGGATTTTCTACCATAGTCAGGCACATTCTGCTGCACTACATCTGCAATCTGGTGAGTATTGTGTTTTTAAAACTATTTTGACACAGAATAGGATTGCCTTTTTTAAATTCTGTTGCATTTAATAAATAATAAATGTAAATCTGTCAAAGTGTTGTAAAAGTAATCTTTGTGTGCATACATATTTTCATAAGCTGTATTACAACTTCAATATTAGTGAAGGTTTCGAGAACCTGCACGTGTTGACCTTGTGTGACTGCGGGAAATTCCCTCTTGCTTTGAAGTGCTGAACGTGCCAATGATTGACGTGTGGGCGGAACGATTGTGTTATAACAGGCTCCTACTCAGACAATAGGATGCAGTTCAGCGCAGCGCATAAACGTGTAGGAGAGCTGGGTGCGCGCTTCACAAGCGGTGCACCACATCAGACACGCATAAAAGTTAAACTTAAATACCACTGTTGTTTAACACTCAAGAGGAACTGGAAAAAGGGTATTGCGGTTTTCGATTAAGTGCTTAAGTGAAGCAGTTTGAATATAGTTATTTACAACAGTTAACATCTTAAAACATGCAAGCCTTCCTCACCAACGACACTCAGCAGAATATGACGCTGCCACTTGAAGACTGGACAAATGTAAGTGCGTGAGTGAGTAGAGTGAGTGGATATACTTTAAAATATTACGCAAGTACATTCACAGTCCCTGCAGATTAAATCGTTTTCTTTCGTTGTGTCTGCGACATTGTGACTGATGTTTTTGTTATTGTCTGTAATCTTTGCTGTTAATAATGTTGATGATACTTCGCCCTTCTCTGTGACTGCAAATTGTCATAAAATAATTGTGCCGAGGTGATGAGGTGCCATGGTATGTTATTATAAAATGCGTTGTTTTACAATGTTTGACCTGTTTTTTCACTGTGTTGTGCAAAATGTGCTACACTAATTAATTTTCATCTTTTTATTTTATCGTCAAGGTATATATTGCGGTACGATGGATTCAGTTGATCATGGCTTTTCTAAGGTAAATTTATTGAC
This sequence comes from Chitala chitala, assembly GCA_025773905.1. NCBI lineage: Eukaryota > Metazoa > Chordata > Actinopteri > Osteoglossiformes > Notopteridae > Chitala > Chitala chitala. Next base: position 5,985 of record JABJVR010009116.1, read on the forward strand.
AGATATAATAAAACGTATAATAAAATATTTTTTTTATTACTGGCTGTTTGAGTAAAATCCAGATGTACAGTTGACTGTTTATCGATTCTCTTGCAGTATTTGTGGTTCAGGCTCTATCATCGTGTACGCCGCTTTCCAGAATCTGATAAAAACATCAGAGGTATGTAAATGAGCTTAGACTGTTTTTTAATTTGGTCAAAATGACGATAATGTAGCAGACGCTACCTTCCATGTGCTGCTAATTTATTGTTAGGGCGTTAGCTTACTAAAAAAGGCATGTCCCTAATATACTGTATTCTTTTTAATTTGCTTATCATTTCAGGATACTGCTGTCTTTCATAATACTATCAGCTCATCTTTTATATAGCCATTATTAAATGTTGTTAAACGTGTGCTGGTCATGTGTTTGTCTTCAGGTGTTTATTGTATACAGTACTGTAAAATCAGCATTCTTCATAACAATGTTTTTGCTGTTAAAATACACATGAAGGCTTTTGTGTTTGCCTTCTCCAAGGAATTATCTATACCCGAGTAGATGATTGTTCTGTTTAAAATATAAGAATATACTAGAATGGCCATTTAAGGTAACTTGGAAAAGATGTAATTGCACCTAAGAAAAAGGTGTTTGCATTATTTTGTCAAAACAAACAGGGTGGTGGTGGTTATGTAACGAGGACCTTGACTAGGACGGATGAGGGCACGCTTTGTGGCATGCCCATAGTGTGTGTGATGTGAGCTCTGTCTCTCCTGTAGGTTCGCCCTCTGTTCTTCCTCAGTGTGACGGACCTGTTGCTGTCTTTGAGCTGGCTTATTGGGGCTGTGCTTTTCACACAATCCTGCAGCAACCCCGGCGCCTGCTACAATCTGCACACTGTGGAGCAGGTCAGTCTTCTGAGAGGACTGCTTTCGGTGGTCACTGCAATTTAGCTAATGCAGGCATTGGGAAACCTGACGCAAGTGAACGGGAATGAATTACAGTTTTATCTAGCTCTGAGACTGGTCTACTATGTGCAGCATATATAGTACACTGTTGTTATTATGCTACTTTCTAATGTTATGTACTGTTATACTATCAGATTAGAAAGTTGTCATAAAAACCCTTGCTTGCAATGCAAAGGGCTCTTGCTGTTGTATGAATTTCATACATGAGTACGTATGCTCTTGTTCTACAGCTGAAGCAGCATGAGTCATGAGTCACGAGTTTAAAAACAGTCTAACTAGAGACCTGTGGTATTTCAGTTTGTTGGTTGCTGTTAGTTACTGCTACATCTGTATTGAATTTAGTCAGATGAGTTCCATGTTCAATGTCTTGGCAAATTCTAGCTTTAGAACAGTGAAGCAGACATCTGTGTGTCACAAATGCAGGCAAGGAGTGTCTCATCACAGGTTAATCACTAGGAATTTATTCAGGAGTACTAACACAAGAGCATAATGACAAACCATAGGGCAGTATAAACCACAAAGGACATGAGGCACAACAGAACTGAAATGCCAAACTAAAGGAAAGATACAGGGGAAACTACCCCACACCTTGAGATGGCTTCTGTCAACTGCAGCTGTTACAGTGTGCAGTGGATAATAGTCAAATGTGAATATAGTGTGGTAATCTGCACATTTTCAGTCTGTCATATATGTACTCTGTCAAGAAAAGCTTCACGCATTAAAGCACATATCTGTTCAAATTAAGATTCCTGCCTGACAATAAAGCCAATGAGAAAACCAATGAATGACTAACAAAATATCCAAAAGTGCTAAACGAATTTTACAGCATTTGGATTTTATTTTGAAATATAATTGCATATATTATGTATTGCATGGTTGGATAGGAGGTGGCATGGTGGCATGGTGGTTAGCACTGTCACTGTGCACCTCCAGGCCTGGGGCTCAATTCCTGTCTTGGGTCTGTGTGCGTGGAGTTTGCATGTTCTCCCTGTGCTTGGTGGGTTTTCTCCGGGTGCTCCGGTTTCCTCCCACGGTCCAAAGACATGTGGGTTAGGTTGATTGGTGTGTCCAAATTGCCTGTTGTGTGTGTATGTGTGCGTGCGTGCGCACGTGTGCCCTGTGGTGGGTTGGTGCCCTGCCCTAGGTGCCCTATGTGCTCTGGGATGGGCTCCAGGCTTCCCCGTGACCCTCACCAGGAATAAGCGGATCAGATAATGGACGGTTGGATAGGGGTAAGCCCCAAAGGTGGACTGAAGGAAGTGTACCAAGGCAACAAAAATAACTTTCTTCAGTATCTAAAATACTCACTCTTATTTGGAAATTTTGCCAGTGGTTGTTGAAAGGGGAGCAAAACGGGGATCAAAGTCATAATGAATATGAGAAGGAAACACCATCTCATGTATACATGTGAAAACTAAGGGGCCAAATTTCTGATTCTCTGTTTTGGGTATGTACCATCATAACTTACCAATATAGTTCCTGGAAGTCCATTGCATAAAGGCTTTTGGGAATTTGTAGTCATGTGCTTCCAGAATACCTTTTGGGTTACTATGCAGAAATTCTTGTTTAGATGTGATAAACTCACGTTTTATCTTGACAGTATCCCATAACAGTTGCACTTTTAAAGGTGTCATCATGTAATGGAAGAATCCTGGTTATTCCAGATGGTCTTGTTCTGCAAGTGCATACATTTGTGACACAGCACATTTCATCAGCTGTTCATGTCATTGACATATAGAAGGTTGTTTATTTAAAATATGGTAATTATAAACCTTTTAAATTTATCACACTTGAATTTATTGCAGTGGAAAATCCACTTTTGTGGCAAATACCTTTCAAAAAACCTGAAATGTAGGAATTTTAGCACCCACATAGCACTCTCGATATAGGGTATCACATGACTAATGACTTGTGATCCTCTGTGGTCAAAAGGAGTTCAGAAAATGCATCTATGGTTTTCTGTAAGACAAGTAGATGTTTCAGGCTGTCAGATGTTATCGTTATCCTGTTTGTTTCTGTTTAGTAACATTGATTATTGCAGGATCACACAATGGACTTGAACCACACACTGTATTTTCAAACTCTAAAGAATGGAAAAACACAAAATGAAGAAGGGCAAAATGAGTCCCACATGTTCAGAAGGGAGGGGCAGCTAAGCTGTTTGTGAATAATTTTTGCTCTATAAAATGCTTTAAAGTTCTGGCATGAGATTGCAAAAATCTGTGCCCGTCCCTGTAGAGACTTTTTTTGCAAGTGCCAAAACCTGGTGGTACCGGAACCCATGCCTAATCAGAACATCCTCTGTTCCTACCTCTCAGGGACAGGGCAGAATCATTCCAAAGTCCTGACACATCCTTTCCATCTTTCTGCTGCTTGCAGTAAATATGCTAGGAGATGACACGCAGCAGAGAGGAGCTTAGCAAACTAACAGCAGAGTCACTTTGCCTTTTATTTGTCATGGGTGGATACAGTTGACATATTTCTGCACTAGTGTGTGCGCACTTCCAGATAACCACGTTCGAATTCTTGTGGTGGTCGGCAGTCAAATATTTACTAAACCACAGTCATGCATTCTAAAAAGCCTCGAGTCCTTTGGTCAACAGCATCTGGAAGTAAAGTGTTAGCTAGCAATTACTCATTGTCCAAGTCTTTACTGAGGACATTGCTATTGTATATCTTGCATAATCATCTCAGAGTCAGTTACATAACAAAGCTGAGGTCAGCAGGTGTATTAATTCAGAAATCCAGCATATTGTGGCGTTCATATTGACAGCTGGGGTAGAGCTCTCTAGGCTGAAAACAGAGGGCTTTACTCATCATAACTTGTCTTCAGGAACATGGGAATATTGTCAGTATCACACTCTGATCCAATCATGGCTTATTTTGTCTTTTTTCACACAGATTTTGTATATGTCCTCCTTTTTCTACACTCTGAACTATGTGTGGGTGCTCTTCCTGGGCTTGAAGGAAAAGTACTGCAAGAGACTGATTGGCTTCTCTGCTCAGGTAGGACCAAAAGGATGCTGGGTAACATAACAGAATAGTATAAAAGAGCCACATGATCACCTTCCTCAGTCATTTAAAGCTAGGAGAGTTCTAGGTAGTATGATGAAATCATGGGGTGGCACGGTGGCGTGGTGGTTAGCACTGTCGCTGCGCACCTCCAGGCCTGGGGTTCAATTCCCGCCTTGGGTCT
>JABJVR010009117.1:0-10122 GCA_025773905.1 Chitala chitala
ATAGTGTTATTGTGTAAGTTGAATTTCTGAACAGAAATTACTGTCTTTTAAAGGCAATATGAGAATATGAAACGGCACATAATTTCAAACTAATGTTGAAATAAGTATGCTGTGGTTTTTCATGTTTTTTGTAGTGTTTTACTTGCTTTGGAAGAAGGTCTAAAACGTTTCATTACTACATCATTAATACTTTCTTACATAATTAACACTTTGATTTAACCATAATTAACAATTTGATTTTATCACTTCCAAGTTACAACACCTCAATAAAATAAACCAATAGTTTAGTTTACCACAATTATGTCATTATGCCACTTATATACAAATTAATTTCTAATGGCATGTGTATTAAATATATGTGTGTGTGTGTGTGTGTGTGTGTGTGTGTGTGTGTGTACAAGTTTAATTTCTGAACAGAAATTACTGTCTTTTGAAGGCAATATTACAATATACAATGGCACACTGGCATGGAAATAAGTACGCTGTGATTTTTAATGTTTTCTTGTTACTGAATTGTCAAGAAGCAAAATTTTGTATTATTTCTTTTAAAGTAAAAACAAAATGCATGTAGTTATTAACATGCTGAGTCCCAGTCATTGCCTTTTCAATGAACCACTACACATTACTCACATCTCAGAATTACTGGTCCTATTGGTGTTACAAATGGATTTCTACCAGCGTCCAATGTCATCTCTCAAGGTAAATATTTTAAAGAAAGCTGTTAACTGGCTGTGATTAGCTGTAACACATTAATTTAAAAACTAGCATTTAGTACACTTTTAACTGTGTATAAACCTAACAGCACATTTACATGTAGGTTTTCTATTATAGATATGGCTAATGAAAGTACTTTGTGAGTCCATTAGGAATACCTTGAAGGTAGCCAGCAACCTGAATGCAGTGACCCTAGTGATCCTGTGAATTACGTCAGGGTGAGGATTGGTCAGAGACTGTGTAAGTGGTACTCAGTTCTTGTTCCTGTGATGTGTGTGTGTGTGTGTGTGGACTTCTGTGCTCCCCCCATAAAGGAATCAGTTCTGTTTATTTCCAGAACATAAAGTTTGTGTAAGGAAATGACATATATAAATATGAGACAAATATATTAACTGGAACAAAACTTGTATGTGCTGTGGTCCACAGGGCAGATAGCTGAGTATGACTGGGTAAGGGGTCAAAATTACACTGGTATAAATGTAAGAACAGATGGATTGCAGCAGCATTTCCATACATAAATGAGAGATGAGGAATCCAAGGACAGCACACTTTATGGGAGAGATAGCTTAACTGGGTAAACCGTCATGCAGCCAAATCACGGGATAGACCCTTGAGAAGTGTCCTCCCTGCTTTGTTGTGTCCAGCTGCCCTTGCTACATCAAGGTGCGTAGTAAAAGGCTCCTGGAAAATAGTCCTCATGTAGTCATGTAGAGTTTCACAAGTTCAACACTACTGGTTTAATTGGAAGGATCTTTGAGAGATTATGAGAGTCATAAAGGCAATGATGACTTAAACCAGGACATGGCAGCAACTATATTCTAATAAATCTTCATAAACTGGAATAGAGTTAGGAATTCTGAGGCCCGGAGGAAAATTTTAGTCATTTAAAATAGTTTTGGGTTTTACTAAAACTTTGATCATTTGAAATTTAATTCAAATTAAATAATGTATTCAACATGTGTAATGTAGAGTAACTGAACGCAATCAAGAGGATGTTAGGGCAGTGATAGAATGCACAGTAAGGGAAAATATAATTGTTCACAAAAAAGAGTATTCAGAACACAGTGTATGTCAGCATATCATGGACAGCTGAGAATAAGAATCATTACAGTGCGCTGTCATATGTGCTGTACCGTGTAAACCTGGGAAAATACTGTCACATGAACTGATGTTATTCACCAGGCTCTTTTTCTCTGTAGTACCTATACAAAAGTAAGCATTTCATTATATAAAAAACAAATCAATTTTGTATTTTTACAGAGTTTGATTAAAGTATTTAGTGAATGTGACGTGGGAATTGCTTTTAGGATTTTTGTATGAATATGAATTAGGATACCACCAAACACTCTAATTAAATTAAATTAAATCCATAATCCTATACAGGGAGCAGATAATTCTATGAAAAGTGGTGCACTTTGCAATAACATGAAAAGCATAGAAAAACTGGGTTTATTTCCTGTATCCTTTAACATACAATGCCTCCAGAAACTAATGCATGCTTCTGATAGGTTGATTGAACAACCTTCTGACTATTGTCTCTATGGCTACCATTGTTGGAGTGCCTAAGTGAATGTGAACAACTCTGTGGTTTCTGGTGTTTCCTGCCTTTGCACGTTGCTAAAACTTTACTCGTAACCATTTATGAATTTGACTTGTCTGTTCTTATGAACAAAGTTGAGTAACACCATTTCACTTTTATATGTCTATCCTATCTCATAAGAAAATGCCTTCACCAGTATTGATGTCACATTATAAAGGGAGAGATTTGTTGGAGCTTATTTTGCACTCTTTAAAACTGCATCCATGACCTCAATTTTTAACATGACTGTACTTCCCCCACACCTCTCTGCCATGTTGAGTTTACACCTGGTGCAATTGCCATCAAAAAGATGTTCTTCAATCCTCCTAATGTGTTTCAAATGACATGCTGAGACCTTTGAGACAAAGTAAATTTTTTACTTCCTGTTTAAAATGTCAGAAACTAATTTTCCCTTACTATTGAAAGTGAAAACAGTCCATATATCATATGTATTATATTCCCTTTTAGCAGTGCATTGTTAGTGTCGCCTTAGTAAATAGTCGCAAATATAATTAATACAGAGGCGTTTTCTGGGTCTGGTGTGGGCTTTGTGCACAATTCTAAGAAGGATCTGGGGCATTTTTATCTCTATAGCTGTGTGGGATGAGTTTCATTTTCTGCTATAAGTGCAGGTGGTTGCATGAAGAACTATGTGAAGGAAAGGGGCAGGCCTGCCGGCTCCATGCACTGCTTCCTGCTCTGCATTCAAGCAGCTCAGTTTGTCTCTCATCTCTGACAGGAGGACAACGTGGACGTCAAGGCCCTGAGGGACAGGTTTCACACAAAGGCTGACATGACAGACACCAAAGGTGGTAATGGTCAAAGACCCCCACTGCAAAGGTTTCCCAGAGTGGGTCAACCAATGGGACCCAACTCTCCTGTGAACGGAGCTGCTGCCAAGCCTAAACAACCATCTCCCATGCCAACACCGACACCAAGGCCGCGCACCTCTCCAGACCCATGTAGGCTGCCCAAGCCACTTGCACCTGAGGTTGAGTCCCCGGGCACCATGCGATCACCGCTTCCACCTGGACTGTTTCCAAGGCCACCACCATCTTCCCACAGAAGTGTGCCAGTAGCCCAGGAGCCTAGACCAGGCCCGCAGCCAGGAAAGGTCAAAGCTACTGGGGAACTGATACAAGGCATCATGCTGAAGCAGCTGTCCGTTCAAGATGGAGTCACCAGCAAGCCAATGCCATCACCCTTGACCCCACTGCGGAGCCAGAGGAGTACGGCTGAAGTCCCACCCCTCAGGAGAACCCTGCCACCTGAAGGCCCGCGGCCACTCAAACCCAAACGCCCACCTGTAGTCAACCTGGACATTTACCGGAAAACACATCAAGCCCCCCCAATTCCTGGACGCCCGGGGTTTGCAAAGACAAGTGGTATGCTTCCGCTTTCCATCCTTCTCATTCAATACAGTGCTTATGATGATCACCAACGCAAACTGTCTTTTAAGTCATATCGTTTAGTAAATTTCACAGAAATACCTGGTCATGTGTAGTTTGAAAGTCTCAAATAGCTTAAGAAGACTTTTGCCTTTAGTGTACAATAAAAGACATAAAAATGTAAGAAAAATATAGGTAACACCAAAATTTTTGTTTGTAATGTGATTATGATGTTTTTAAAGTTATTTTTGGTCTGTCCATATCACAAACTACTGTGTCGTAATAAATCGGCTTCATGTTATATGCTGGTCCTAAATACAAACAGACTTCATTTTAAACTCCTTGTTTACTGTAGTTATTTTGTTATTAACAGGAGCCAACAATCTATCAACAGCTAGTTCGGCGAATCCAGCTGGTCCACCCAGGCTTCCAATAAAGCCAGACAGTTTTAACAAGCAGCACGCCATTGTGTGAGTAACTGTATTCTGTTACATGAGAACTTTTACAGCTGGATGTGTTCATGTTTTCTGTGAAGGAAGTTGAAGTCTCAGTGCTGGAAATCTGAAATCTCAGATGGAGGGGAAAAGATTATTTCTGCTGCTGGGCATTAGTGTAGAAATCATATTGGATGAAGACATCTTTTGAAATATTGGGAATATTTTTACACTTGCATTTTATGTGTTAAATTCGTTCTTTCTTGCTTAGGGATTGTGTGGTCTGCATAGCTGCAGATATGTTCAACTCTTCACATGATTCACATTTGCAAAGCTTCGCTTCTGATGTTGCATTTGCAGATTTGTTGCGCACAATTCCGATAGGCTGAAAAGGCAATGATGTCAAAGAAGGGGAACCATATTTAGTGTTACATTTATTTTTGAAATTGTTGCTTTTTGGTCTGCACTTGCAACATTACAAGCAATTAACATGCAGTACTTTCCCAAGTTTTATATACAACCATTGGTTGAAAATATTTCCAAGCAACTCGAATTGTTACTAACATATAGAGTTTTTATTAAGTGCATATATTAAAATTTCCATCTATTTACTCATTAACAAATGAAATGTATGGGAGGAAAACAACTGCAGTCACTACTTCTGATGTTTGGTGTTACAACAGCTTCACATACTTTCTTGAATTAAAAAAATTCCAAAATCAGTTTATAGATATTATCGTTTCAATGCTTTTATCGGCATTACTTTGATAGCAGCTTGTTACATTTAACTGCACTGCCTCGTTCTTCTCAAAGTCACAAGCAGGACGAACAGGAGACGTACGACGACATTGACATTCTTCCGCCCCCGCCCCCACCTCCACCTGGGAGACCAGCACATACAGGTGAGGGTGCACCTGCTCGGCCTGTATGCCTGTACACATTCGGTACACACAGAATCGCATCAATGATAAACCATTTGTTAATCAGTGAAGCATATAACTAATAACTGCACATTATCATTTTTAGCATTTTTACTTATTTTAAATTTACTGCAAAATGTAAGTTTAAACTGCAAAGACTGTTACTGCAGTTTTTAAAGATGTTGAACGTTTTCTATTAAATATGTTTGTGGCATCTCTGTTGACTTTGTTTCATCATGTATATCAATAATTGTAGTTATTAGATATTTAAACCCGACTGAATGCACCTTTTTTGCCCCTAATAGGCCTGTGTTTTGGATTTCTTCATGACTAGATTACCTTTTATTCATGAATAAATAGTTAAGGGTTATGATTACACATTTGATACTATGTCATAAGTATAGAGTCTTAAAGTCACAAACAGTTTGTAGATGACCTTTGCTTTGATTTGAAGTGACTGCACTGATGTTACTGTATTAACAGACTCTTGGAGAGAACTAGGCTGCAGACAAGAGGATGAGGTGAGAATGAAACCTGGCTTTGCTCTTCCAGCTGCACATAACTACTCTTCTCCACACGCCTGGCATGTCTGGGACAGATTTCCCCTCACATATTCAGTTGGAGTGACAGCAAAACTCTTTACTACTTTGTAGTTTTGACAGTTTATTTTTCACTTCCTATGAAGAGTGCAAAGATGTAAATTACAACTTTTGTTTGGTTTACTAATAAGAGCAGCAAAAAACAAATCTGTTCATTTTTTTCATAAAAACAGTAACTAAGTAGTCTGGTAATAACATGTTTTTATAATTTTCAGGTAATGTAAATTGTGTCACTGGTAATCATTTATTAAACATTTGCAGCTGTGCATTATTTCTGTTCTTTACTCTCTTCTATGAATTTGAAGGAAAGCGATGATGAAATCTATGAGCCGGTTGATGAGTGAGTTTGCCTTTCACCTTGAATTCTTTTTGCATAAGAATGGCCGTATACATGTCAATGCAATGCTGAAGAGATTAACTACTCTTCCATGCAGACAAGAAGAGGTGTCTGAGCTCAATACTCCTGACAAGAGGAGGTTGAAAGACCTCAAGAGGCAACAGGAGCTGGAACGGAAGGAGCAGAAGGAGAAACAGAAGAAAGAGAATGAGTATCGGAAGAAGTTCAAGGTTGGTATCATAACTACAAGCTCCTGGCGCAATCCAGTGGTCAGACTCACAAAGCTGCCATTGGTACTGCTTAGAGTGGATATATACCAAATATTTTCGTTTATATTTGCTTTGTTTGTAACCTCAAAGGTTTCATGTCACTCGTATAAACAGAGGTGTGCTTACGTAGGCTGTGTTGTCCTGTTAATGAGCCACTGAGCAAGTTATGTTGTGTTTTTTCTTCAGATCACCGGACCTATAGAGGTCCTCCATGTAGCCAGGGTGCAGTATGACTGGCGGGGAGGAAAGAATGACCTGTGTGTGCGTCAGGGTGACAAAGTGGAGATTATTCGGGTGAAGAACAACCCGGGGGGCAGGTGGCTGGCCCGTACCACAACTGGCACCTGTGAGTCACCTGCATGGGCCCATTAAGTTTAAATGCATTTAAGTTTAAACTTAGCATTAAGTTTAAATGTAAAGCTATACTGTAAGGTGTAACACAGCTAACCAGTGGTGAACAGAACGCACTCATGTGCTAGCTGCATAGACAGCTGGATCTTTTGCACATTTTATGAATCGGTCAGGTTCTTGTGCTTTTATTACCGAGCTATGTGCAGACATAAGCTTTTCAGCATAGCCCTCACCTGTACACATACGCAAGTACTGTTAAAGGTGTATCTTTTAGGACAAGCTGCTCCATCTAGAGTCAGGCAGGTGCTCAGGTGTTGTCCTGTATTCCTATACCCTCACCTGCATCTCACAGACACACATTATATCAGTTCAGAGATATCAGCTGGTATTTTTCAAAGGTCTCTAAACATGCAAAGTGTCTAAACTGATGAGAGGAATTATTTCCCACACAACTGAAAATTTAATGTCTACATTTGACAATAAAATTTAGCTGGGTCATCAATGTGACAACAAAGATACAGGTGCTGTGGTATTGTTTTCAAGTCTTTGTTAAAGCTATCAACTGGGTACATAGTGCAGGAAGTTAATTGGTATGAAATGTTTTTTGTTCACCGTTGCATTATAGAAGTAGGTGGTAAGTGTTGCTTTTTAACCAGGATGAATATCTGGATGCCTTAACTGCTCTGGAGTTACATATTATTGGGACTTCCAGCATTCATTGTATGCTCCAATGCAATCTCACACCTACATAATTATGAAACAGAAATGGTCAAATTGTATGCAGTTTTTCTGGAAGAAGAAATATTATGTTATATTAATGCATATCAATCAACTTAATTCTATAACATTATGAACACATAACATCCATCCATCATCTTAACCGCTTAGTCCTGGTGAGGGTCGTGGGGAAGCCTGGAGCCCATCCCAGAGCACAGCGTCAACCCACCACAGGGTGCACGCACACACGGCAATTTGGACACTCTAATCAACCTAACCTGCATGTCTTTGGACTGTGGGAGGAAACCGGAGCACCCGGAGAAAACCCACCGAGCATAAGGAAAACATGCAAACTCCACACACACAGACCCAAGGTGGGAATCAAACCCCAGGCCTTGAGGTGTGCGGTGACAGTGCTAACCACCATGCTACCCCTGAATGCGTAACAACCAACTTTAGTAACTTACCTAGCTGATTTCCTGTTCACAGGTTAGGTATTTTTCCGCACTTGCTTAGTTGTTTTCTGACATCGCCTGTGTCTAGCGACACAACAGTTTGAACGTTTCAGCTTTATCTTTAATTTTTAACTGCTAATGGCAGCTCAGAAACACACTCCACACTCACATATAGTTAAGGAATATATTTGTAACATTTACACTTCTTGTGTTTGGCCAAGACAAACAACCTTTTATGTTATGGCTTTTGGTGGGGCGGGAGGATTGTAGTCCTTGTGTGGATGCTGAACAAAAATGCCCAGTGATGCAGGTGTGAGGGCAGAACATATTCCTGTTTTGAAAACACAAACACCAGAGCACGCCTGTACATGTGAAAGCTGGAGAGATTTTCACCATGCTCGTCCTGTTCAGCACTGTTGTTTTCCTACACACAAACATGCCCAGAAACATTTCTTTGTTCATTTTCAAGGGAAGTATATCTTTTATCAAGGCAGGAGTGATCCTAGGGACTCTGGAGGCCCTAGACAAAATGCCTCAAAAGAATTTCTGCTGGTTTGTCATTGCAATATATACTATGCAATAGACTGCCCTCCCATCTTGGCGCCCCAGGCAATTGCCTGCCTTGTTTTCATGTTGCAAAGCCTCTGTGTCAAAGTACCGTTTTATAAAAGAGACATAAGAAAACTGAATAACAGAGATGTGTGTGAAAATGGGCCCTCACACCATTGTTCTGTACCTATGTCAGCATGGTAATGATTCCATCAAAGACAACACAATAATCTTGAAGTAAATAGTTAAACACTGTAATTCAGAAGTTATTGAGTGTTATTGTTTAACTTGCTGTTGTCAGACAACTAGATCATCTGACTCCCTGGTTCCATTCTAATAAATCTATCACATTCTCTTTAACTCTTTAATAAAAAAAAAGATACCACTTTATGACATCTGGTTATCATAAAATGTGATACTCTGACTCTTAATGAATAAACTTAATGAATAAAACATAATGTCATTAAAACTTTTTCAGTAGACAATTGCCACTTATGAATGCCTGTTTTTTTCCTTCTTTTTGTAGACGGATACATAAGTAACACCTGTGTGGAAGTGGACTATGAAGAAGTGAAACGGAGAATACATTTTAAACCCAACGATTCCTCTTTCCCACCACCGCCTCCAGCAGACACTGATAATCTGTACTATGATGTGGGCTCTTCAGATCAGATGGACAGGTCACAGTCAAACCTTCTCACACTTTTCTATCATGATTTATTTACTGCCCTGTTGCCACACACATACACACAAATCATCTGGTAAATCAAAATATGCTTCAATGGCATTCATGTTTAACCAAAAACCTCTTGTATGTCCCTTTAAACTATTTTTTTTTCTTTACAGCAGTATAAGTCAGGATAATGGTAAGAAAGTGGTGTGGCTAATTTGGTTACACATTAACAATGAATTAAAACAGTGTCAATTAATGTGTGTGATTAGAATGTATGTGTTACTAGACTGTGCTCTCCCACCCTTCCCAGATGTGTATGATGACGTGGACCCCTTACCAATGTCTGCACACATGTCAGAAGACTTTCCTCCTCCCCCCCTTGAAATCAAGTAAGTTTAACCCATGCATAACAGTGCTTCATAGAAACCATGCTCAGAACATGCAATACCTCATTCTAAATAACAGTGTAGGTTGAACCTTTGTGAGCAGAGTTGGGTCACAACTCTTCGAACACAGCTACTTGGAATGGTTTTACTGATGCCTGAGTGGAAAAGAAGGCAAGGGCCATTTTAGGTAGACAAAAAATTACAATTAAAAATGCAGTCTAAGAGTGTCAGTGAAAATATTGCATTATTAACAGCATAATAGTTCATGTTAATTTTCTGTTTGATTTTGTATCTGTTACAGTTCTGTACCAGCACAACATACAACCTTTGGGGAACCACTAGAGCACAGATATAGTACAGTATTAACAAAAGCTATAGGAATACTTTAGTGTCCAAATAAATGGATCCCTGAAAGTATTCTATGATAACTAACTTATAACTTCTATAAGAAAAACATTGGACTCTGCTTTGGGTGAAATGGAGGTTCAGTTTGCAGCTCTGTTATCATGCACCTGCAATTGTCATATGTTTGAATTCAGCCTTCAGCAAACTTTCATTTGTGTCTGCATGTCCTGTTCAAATATGTATGGCTTTGTCCACGTAACTTCAGTGTCCACACACAATCTGAAGACACACATTGGTGGACTGGTGTCTCTAAATTGGCCTTAGTTTTTGCTTTTTTGTGTGTGTGTGTGTGTGTGTGTGTGTGTGTGTGTGTGTGTGTGTGTGTGTGTGTGTGTGTGTGTGTGTG
>JABJVR010009118.1:0-10121 GCA_025773905.1 Chitala chitala
TATGCATGTTGCCAAATCTACTTAAATGGATTACACCCCACCACCCCCCCAATTGACATTTATCTGTTTTTCTCAGGAGACTTTAGATTAAGTTTTCAGTATAGCAGAAATGGAAAAGATCAAACTTAACAAGTGGTTTTCTTAAATGTTCTTCAATGGCAGCTGGAGTTGCTTGGAAATCTTGAAGGTGTTTCACCTCTCATCCAAAAGCTAATACAAAAAATTATTACATAATTTATAATTTAAAAGGCAGCATCTGTTTCAGGAAGATTGTGGAAGATGGTTACTTTTGAAAAGTTTTAAAGATGCTCTTTAGTCAGTCTTCTACACTACCTCAACCTGTTAAGAGTCACAGGGAAGCCTGGAGCCCATCCCAGAACACATGGGGCAGGGCACCAACCCACCACAGGGTGCACACATACAGCAATTAGGACTCATCAATCAATCTAACCTGTATGTCTTTGAAAGGAAACCCACCAAGCACAGGGAGAACACGCAAACCACACACACCCACCCACAGGAACTGAACCCCAGACTTAAAGGTACAACATGACAGTGCTAACCACCATGCCACCTTAAAGATGGCTGTTAACATAAATAAATGAATTATTTGAGATGTAGTGGTCACAAACCACACTTTAACAGTTATATACTGTAAAAGAATTTTATAGCCTATCTTAGAGATTAATAAATGCTGTAGAGGTTCCAGTTTAGCATTTTAATTCTGACATGTACCTGTTCTCCTCTGAACTGTCTCTCTGCCAGCCTGACCTCCCGCATGTGTCTCCGCTCCTCTCGGCTCTGCTGCTGTTCTCTGAAGCCCTTCTGTTTCTGCAGTGCGACTGTGATCCAGGGAGGTGCGGTCTCCTGCTCCCGCTGAGACCGCTCGTCCTTCTGCGGCCGCCCACCGTCCAGGGAATGTCTGCTCTGAAGAAGAGGCTTTTCTGGAAGTGGAGAAGAACAAGTAAATACATCAAGACTTCAGACCGCATATTACCAAGCAATAATAACAAAATTGCAGACAAGATAATGTTGATGTTTATAATAAGACATGACACATCACAATTTACATCGTGCACATCTTTATTTAGTAAACTATTAAGAATATTAAACTGATAGTGTTTGACAAGAACTATTTAATTTTCAATGCGTTTTTAAGTAAGATAAAACCTAAAATTTTTCACTCCTCTAGTCAGATATCGTCCAATTACCTACGGTGGGCTGAGACACTCAGAGCCAGCTCCCTGGGTCCCGAATAACAGCTGCCCACTGCTCCCCCAGGGAAGGGTTAAATGCAGAGAACTGACTTCATTGTCACATGTGTCATATGTAAGTAACTTTGGACAAAGGCATCTGATAAATGTAAATGCAAGTTATAACAATGTGTCCTTCTCATGATTTGTGTTTGTCTTGTGACATGTATAGCATTGACTGTGCACCCAGTGCACTGGGTGGAGCTTTTAGCTACGGAGCCCCTAGCTGTGGAACAGTCTGCCTGGATACGTACAGGATGCTGGCCTTATTGTTACACGCATACATAACAGTATTGGCACTAGAGCTTTTAGCTACAGAGCCCCTAGCCTGTGGAACAGTCTGCTTGGATACGTATGGGATGCTGAATCTGTCTCAGTCTTTAAATCCCGACTGAAGACCCTTCTTTGATTTATCTTTCCCACAACAGTCTCCACAGCTCGCGGTAATTACTGCTGCTGGCACTGCTGTACATGCTACTGTACCTCTGGTGTTCTGTTATGGGACTGCCAGGGTTTGAAGTAGAGGTTAAGGTAAACTTTATTATCCCCGAAGGGAAATTTGTCTTGAGCATTGTGCTATAGTTTATTTCATTACAAATCCACAGAAGGAAACACTATCCATGAAACATACACACTGTGCAGTTTTTGGTTCCATTGTCACCTGGCTTTGACTTTAACTTCAATTATCCACCCGATGTTAGTTTTTCAAGACATCTGTAATTTCTTCCTGTAAAGCACTTTGATGCAGTTTGTTGTGAAAGGCGCTAGACACTAAATTAAATTGAGTTAATCTGACCCAGAAGACACTGCTGCCCTCACTGTTGATAAAAACAGCTCCCTTGAAAAGTAAACTGCTTGGGAAATTCAGTTTCTTACCAGTCCTGCTCGGATCCCAAATCAAACTGTTAACTTTGAGTTAGTTACAACACATACCGTATCAAGTAAACCATTTTAATCATTCGCTTACCATCAATGTACAAACGAGCTTTCTGTTCATCCCACAGACAAAACATTGTGGGCACTTAACATACTATATATGTACATATAAAAGTACACATAAAACAGACAACTTAACCAAATTAGATGTTTGGACCCTATGTAGCACTGGTTATGAAAATTCTCCAAATTTTCTGTTTTTTCAAATTTATTTGATTCAGATATTTACATAAAAAATTTACCTATATAAGATTGCAACATATATAAAATTATTAGCATTTATTAAACACAAATATTCATCATGAATGGGAACAAAATCCTCTCCAAATTCCCAGCTGGAGTTGCAGGACCTTACTGCACTTTTCATTGTGGTTTGATGAGGTGCGTTACCCCCCTTCTCTTTGTTTTTCTAATGCATCTGAGATTTGATGTGTTTCATGCTTTATCTTTGTGTCCACTGTACAGTCAATCTTGACAAACTATGCTAAATAACTGTCCATCTGCTTCATAATAATCTTTGGTGAAATGTTTCCCATAACTTGGCTGACAGTTAAGTTTTTTTTTAAGGTTTCTTTGCTGATATTTCTTTTGCCTGCCTCTTAAACATGTCCACTCGCTTGCTATAAATTATACAAAACCAAGTGACGAAAGTTATTTGCCCACTTATTTGTGTGATTTGGTCACATTTTTAGCAGATCCGTGACGTAAGGACATTACACCTCTACCTATCAGTATGAAAAACTGACTTTGAAGACATTTGGAAATAAAAAATAATGCATTTCCACTTGATTTTGCATTTATTAAATTCAGTTTTTATTAATGAATTCTACCAAATCCTCCATGATTCCATTAACACAGATGCCCTAGGCCCAACCTTTTGCCCTAGGATCTGGTTCTTATCCAGTGCACTACAGTGTTCATTTTGCACTATTGCATATTTAATGTCAGGTAAATAGTGTGTAAAGATCTGTCCCAGTCCCAACAGAACAGTTAATTAAAAATGAAGCAGAAACAGAAATATGCAGATGACACGTGGGAGTACAGTGGAGCTTGCTGGCAGTACACTCACTGACCTCGTTTCATGAGCTCTGTCCTCCTGTCACCTTTCTCTCTCCAGGGAATGCTAATAGATGAGAAGAAGGATTTCTTTTCCTTCAGTCCCTCCTCTTCCAACTGGGTCTTCTCCTGAAGACACAGTTTGCCCTCGTGTTCATGCCTCTTCTTCTGAGAGCGGACTTCTGCTGTGTTTAGTACTGCGGCTTGATCTTTGACAAGTGGGGTGTTGGCTGGAGTCCATTTGTGTCCTGCTGCAGTTAGGGCCGCAGTTTGACTTTTCACCTGTGGAGAAGTGGGGGTGCTGTTACTAGGCTTTGGTGCTACTGATGGTTTCTGCTGAATTATAAGAGGGAGCTTCTCACTGTCACTACGCACAGAAGGGGTTGTGACCTGGACTGTCACAGCTTTGGACGCTGCAGTTGGTTCCATGCATACAGTCCCATTAGCACAAGCATTAAGAGGAGAGGAGGGACTTGACTTCTCTGATGGTGCTGATGTGTCTGAATCTCGGTCAGTGAGTGACAGAGGGACTGGAATTCCATCAAAACTGTCACCAGCACTGTAACGCTTCTTTCGCTTTTCCATCGGTTGCTCACTGCGGAAGCGGAGGGAGTAGTTTGTCCTTCTTAGCTTGACACCAAATGGAGAAGCTTTGTCATCACTTGTAACAGCTTTATTAACCAAGCTTGTGTCAACAGGATTTAAAGCTTCTGATTGTGACCTAGTCCTGAGGAATATCTGGGGAGGGCTGGGGACCAGGAAAGATGGGAGGTCTTTGGCAAACACATAGCCTTCTGTTCTGTCCAGGGTGCGCACAGCATTACTGGCCTGATTTGGAGTTGTTACAGAAGGAGACACTGGAGTAGTTGACCCATTGACTGGAGAACATTCTGTGCGCCCTTGATGAGTTTCTGCTTGTTTTACAGCCTCGGATATCCTGCTGGTATCTGTAAATTTCTGCTTTGCAGGTGTAATAGAAAATTTTGCATTAGTAGACACGGTTTTTCGGAGGTTAGTGTGTATACCAGAAAATGATTTCTGGTTCAAATCTTCACTGGTGGGTCGGTTGTGGTGTTGGGTTTCCTTGTCCTGGGTGTTCCCGTTCTCCACTCTTTTGAAGATCTTTGACCGAATGCTGGCCCACTCTGCCAACATGGCAGAGCTTGACTGATCAGTGGAAGACTCGTTCAGGGACTTTGTTTTTCCAGACTTGCGCTCTGGTGAAGTTTTACTCGGACGTTTGCCTGAGAGAGCACTAATAACAGGTTTCTTGTCTTCTGTCAGACCAAGCAAAGACTTGCAAGCAGGATCCTTTATCTGATCTAGGTTCACTGCTGCTCCACAGAGCTGAGCACCTGTCACAAGTATCGCAGTATGTGGGACAAACAGAGAACAAGGAAGCGTAGGAGTGTCTGTTTTTGTTGCTATTGTCTTTACATCCATGGAGTCAGTATTACCGTCCCGCTGAGACCAAGGTGTCACGGGTGACAAGTTGACTCTCTGGAACAGGATCTGCTTCTCTCCGGATGACACTTTGAAGGTGAAAGGCCTTTGCCTCTGCCTGTCTTCCATCTCCTTCCAGCGCATCTCCTCTGCCTTCTGCTTCCATTCTGTGGGACCATCTGTATTTTCATTAGAGGTTTGGAGTGTCCCTAAGTCCTCTAGCTGTGGGACTACTTGAACAGAAACTGCTTTCGGTTCACTTAGTCTGTTCTCTTTCTCCTCATGCACTGGCCACTGTCTTTTCTGGTCGTCCTTCTCCTCATGCCACTGTCTTTGCTGGTCTTCCTCCTTCAGCCTCCTTTTCTCTTCCCATGTTTTGTCCTCCTTTCTGTCCCTTTGCCTCTTTTCGTTTTCTTTTCGTGCTTCTTTCTGTTGCAGTCTCTGCTTCTCTGAATCCTGATTCTCATGACTCTCCTTTTCCTTCTCAATTACTTTCTTCTCTTCTTCCAAGCATTGAAGTTCTGCTTCCACTTTTTGTTGATTATTTTTTCCTCCTTCAGCAGCTTTAGTTTTTTCCTCCTCAGCTCTCATTTTTTTGTCTTCATCACCTCTTCTATTTATATCATCTTCTCTCCTTTTGTTCTCTGTATGCACTAAATCTTCCTCCACTCTAGCCTTTAGTTCTTCTTCAGTCTTTTGCCTTTGGTCCAACTTCAGCTCGGTCTTGATGTCCTGTCTTTCATCACGTCCCCATTCTACATGCACCAACTTTTCATCCTTCAGGAGTCTTGGTTTTTTGGACTTTTCTGGAGATCCACTCTGAAGCTCATCTTCTGACTGTGAAGGTTCATCACTATCTACTCTGGATCTTCTAGGTGTATCTGGTGGCTCAGTGTCTTCATGAAGCATACTAGGTACAGAGACCTCTTGCAGATCCTAAGAAAACAATAATGTCATTGATTGGTTTCAGTGTTTATAAACCATAACTGTAAGCATTTCATAGCATTTGCGCTCACATTTGTCTTACCAGTGCTAGGAGCACACTAGCCCTGCGTTCGCAGACACCCATACCAGGAGGTAATGTTAACCTCTTCACTGTGTCGCCCACACTGTTAAACCACTGCCCTACTTTTGTTATTTTAACTAGAAAAATTCTGTCCCTGGGCAGCATGGCGGTGTGGTGGTTAGCACTGTCCCCTCGCAACTCCAGGCCTGGAGTTTGATTTCCGCCTGGGGTCTGTGTGTGTGGAGTTTGCATGTTCTCCCTGTGCTTGGTGGGTTTCCTCCGCATTCTCTGGTTTCCTCCCACAGCTCAAAGACATGTGGGTTAGGTTGATTGGTGCGTGTGTGCGTGTGCGACCTGTCCTGTGTCCTGGGATCGGCTCCAGGCTTCCCTTGACAGGATGAAGCGGTATAAGAGATGGCTAACTCTGTCCCTATTTTGTCTTACAGCTGCTCCAGGAGACTACTGTTCCTGTTTTTTGACAGCATTACTTTCTGTCATTGCAGTACCTGGGTGAAGCGTCTGTGCTTGTGGGACACCCTCTGATTTTTAGGCTTGACGGAGAGCTTGTGTTTAGCTGCAGTGCTGTCGAGCCAAGTGAAGGAAAACGGGATGGAGTCCAGGTCAACTGATTCGATGGTGCCAGCAGGTGCAGCTGTTCGTCTGGACTTCAGAGACTTCACCGCTGTTCCCTGGGGCTGGACCTGGACACCACCCAGGACTGCACCCTGAAAATCACAGCACATTCACAAACTCAACTGACAGATTTATTTCAAACATGTAGACTTCCCTTAGTGTTGTTTATCAGTTGAATTTTACTAATGAAAGTGAACATTGAGTCTCACTGTGAAAGCTGTTCTTTTTTGGGAATACCTACATGATAAATAAATTAGGAATACCTGCTATGAATAAAGGTTGATTTTGTTGATTTGATGATTAAGGTTCTGGCAGCTTTTATATCTGATTTGGCTGTTTTCAGGAGAGCTTTAAGCTAATTTGAGAAAATTCACAGTCACCTACTGGTGTCAACTGATAGATTTCTCTCTCCTGACACAGTTTGTACTATGCTGCTAGCAAGGATGTAGACAGCAAGGTCTGAGCTGTGAGTGCTGTCTTACCAAGACTGTGAGGTCAGAGCCTGAAGTGTAAAACCTCTGATAAGAAACCTTACGCATTCACTTGCTCAGAACACAGCAGAGCTCACAAAACATTTAACTGGGCCACAATGCTGCAGACTCCTAGTGTAGCCCTTGGATGAAGCTTCGTCCGAGGGACACCACAAGCCTATTGAGAGTTACTCAAACACCTGCAGCAAAGGAGGACTATATTGTGTTATTTACATTTATAGTTTCAATAAGTAGATGTTTATTCTGTAATGTTAGCATGCCCAGGAGGGGCTGGCCAGCCAGTCAACCTTAGGCCCCCACAGGTTTTTTCTCTCCACACTGTGCAGTTTTTGGTACCTCTCCTCTGTTGTTGTCTGGCTTCATTTTTATTTACTCTTTCTTCTTATTCTTTAACATCTGCAGTTTCTTGTGTAAAGCGCTTTGAGGCACATTGTTGTGAAGGGCGCTATATAAAAATAAATTTAATTGAATTGAACAATGCAGTCAGTATTGTCAGTGGCTGTGTGTGTAGCAGTGTGGCTAAAGGTAATCCCCCAGCAGATGTATCATTACTGACTCTATATCTACATGCCACTGGTGCTAGGAAACTTTACCTTTCTGTCCACTGGCTCCACCTCCACCTGGGCTAACACTTGCAAAGTCCTCCTGGGTGTGTCCTCATCTGAGCTGCCTCCTTCATCTTCAACCGTCCTTTGAGAAGGGGGCTTTTGTCCAAACCTGATGCTCTGGGATATTTGCCTCTATTTAATAGGAAAAACAGACTTACAGACACCTGCTCAGACACTGAACACAGAAGCACTGAAAAACAAGAATGTTTTTACCAGAAGATTCATCAAGAGGAAAATGCTGACTGATATCAATAACCATAATATGGAATAAA
Source organism: Chitala chitala (assembly GCA_025773905.1). Classification (NCBI taxonomy): domain Eukaryota; kingdom Metazoa; phylum Chordata; class Actinopteri; order Osteoglossiformes; family Notopteridae; genus Chitala; species Chitala chitala. The sequence continues at coordinate 7,699 of JABJVR010009118.1, forward strand.
GCTCAAACACTGACAGTAGGAATACCCAGAAGACCTGCACAAGACAGCCACACAGAGGCGCTATAATGCTGAAATGTAAAGTTGGACTGGGCTGGTTGGACAAGAACTGTCGCTTTTCATGCCAAATAACACTGGCCAACTTTATTTGCATGCCAGGGATGCAAAACGTCAAAACACCCTTTTGTTTTCACTAATGAGCTATCAGTGTTCGTCACAGGAGGGCATGTAATAGTTTAATCCCAGAAGCCATAAAATCCATAATGCAGTGGCTGATTTATCACAAAAATACAAAGCTGAGATGGTTCAAAATTTAAACTGTTTTTTAAATGTTCCAAAAAGGATATAATACCTTTGCTTTTAGCGTAGTTTGTACAATTTATGAATTTATTTAGTGTGCTTTTGTAGGTGTTATAGATTCTTTACATTCATACTGTATCTCATCACTTGTCATGTTTCACTCATCCCTGATGTGTTACCTGACTCTGTAAATGACTCTTCCTTCAGCACAGAATCACTTGAACTGTTGCTGTCCAGACTGAAGTCACTGGCTAAACCCTTGTCAGTGTCCAGTTGTGCGTTTTATTTTTTGGATAAAGCGACTTGCCATTCCACCTGCTTAAATGTACTTAATATTTTTAAGTTAATCAATGTGAAAGCTGCACGTGATCCTTTCTGTATTTAATTGAGATAGCAAGACTGCACACAACCTATTGCGCTTTGAGGCATGCTGTTGTGAAAGGCGCTATATAAAAATAAATTGAATTGAATTGAAAAGCAGTTGTAAATGCTAAAATATATATTTTCTTCTTATTTAAACTGATAGTTTTCAGTATTGTTTTTAGACCTGTGTGATTCTTCACTGGAGTTCACTCATCTGTATCATGCAATGCAGAATCAATGAAGGCCTGCAGCTGCATTAAATACTTTATGGCTGTTGGTTTTGGGCAGCAGTTGTTTTACCAACACTTATCGTCCCATTAAATTAGTGAGGAATCAACTGTACGCTAACATGACAAACCACTACTGAAAACAGCCAAGATATAAAGAAACTGAGGTTGTAGCTTTTTCCTGCTTGGATCAGTTATTAACAAGAAAAGATTCAACAGTCAAGATATACAGTGCAGAATGTTAAGTGGTACCAGAATGACAGACCGCAAAAGATTTATAAATGTGATGTGTATGAAAAAATATCTGAATTGTTTTGGCTAGGGTATTCTCTAGCTGTTTTTCATGAGTCTTTGTGAATATGAAAGTTTGACAATGAAGAAGGATTAAAACATTGTTAATGCATTTGAAATTTGGTGCTGGCCAAATCTTTTGAGAATGCCAAGGATGACAAGGGAAGATAATTGAGCATCCATCCATCCATCCATCCATCCATCCATCCATTTTCTCCCGCTTATCTGGGGCCAGGTCGCAGGGGCAGCAGTCTAAGAAGGGATGCCCAGACTTCCCTCTCCCTAAACAAGTCCTCCAGCTCTTCCAGGGGGACACCAAGGTGCTCCCAGGCCAGTAGGGAGACATAGTAGCCTCACAGAAGGCCCACAGTAGCCTCCTCCCTGTGGGACATGTCCGGAACACCCCTCCAGGGAGGCGTTCCAGAGGCATCTGAAACAGATGCCCAAGCCACCTCAACTGGTTCCTCTCGATGTGGAGGAGCAGCGGCTCTACTCCGAGCTCCTCCCTAGTGACCGAGCTCCTCATCCTATCTCTAAGGGTGCGTCCTGCCACCCTGCGAAGGAAACTCATTTTAGCCGCTTGTATCCTAGACCTCATTCTTTCAGTCATGACCCAGAGGTCATGACCATAGGTAAGAGTAGGAACATAGATTGACCGGTAAATCGAGAGCTTTGCCTTTTGGCTCAGCTCCTTCTTCACCACAACAGACCTGTACATCGACTGCATTGCTGCTGCCGCTGCACCGATCCGTCTGTTAATCTCACGCTCCATCCTTCCCTCACTCGTGAACAAGGCCCCAAGATACTTCAATTCCTCCACTTGAGGCAGTATCTCTCCTCCAGCCTGCAGATGGCAAACCACCTTTTTCTAGTCAAAAACCATGGCCTCGGACTTGGAGGTGCTGATTCTCATCCCAGCTGCTTCGCACTTGACTGAAAACTGCTCCAGTGCACGCTGAAGGTCATGGCCTGATGAAGCCAACAGGACAACATCATCTGCAAAAAGCAGGGATGAAATCCTTTGGTCCCCAAACCAGACTCCCTTCGGCCCTTAGCTGCACCTATAAATTCTGTCCATGACGATGATGAACAGAACTGGGGACAAAGGGCAGCCCTGCCAGAGTCCGACATGCACCGGGAACAGGTCTGACTTACTGCCGGGAATGCCAACCAAACTCCTGCTCCGGTCATACAGAGATCGGACAGCCCTTAGCAGAGAGCCCCTGACCCCATATTCCCAGAGCA
>JABJVR010009119.1:0-10120 GCA_025773905.1 Chitala chitala
GCGCCCTGTATATTCTGGTGGCACTCTCTGTTGTCCTTCTGTGTTGTTCTTATGTGGCACCTGGTGTCCTGGGGGAATGAGACAACGTTCCCTGTGCCCTGTACCAACTATATACAGCTGAAATGGCAATTAAAAACCACCTTGACCTGACCATTACAGAATAAATATGGCTGATAATGTACATTTTCTCACAAAAGATTGGCAATGTTTTAAGAAGTAATTTCAGCTAGAAATAGTAAAGTACAGCTTTCCAAGCTAAATACAGAATTTGATACAGTCAGTTAAGTATGCATTAAATTTTTAATACCAACACGTCTATGTTATGTGGTTAGATACAGTGGTACAGCGAGCAGCTGATATCATAAACACCATGAACTGGATAATTCCACACTGCATAAATTCACAAGACGAGTATTTGAACAAAGGCTCTGACTGTACCATCATTGAATGTTGCCATTTACTCAATAATGAAGACAGATAACTAAACCTATGGGATACAGATTGGTGACAGGAAAAAGGATGATTAAACAAGTGGAGAAACCTAATGAATGCAGGTGCTTCCACACAGGGGTGCTGCATGGTACCCCTGAGCAGTGAACATCCCATCATGCTCTGGAGCAGGTATAAAAATGCTGAACAGGCCCAGCTGGTTCAGATTTTGAATCAAGATGGCAAGAGGAAAAGATCTGAATGACTTTGACAGGGGTTCATTGGTGGGCTACAGATGACAAGAGCTTCAGTCACAAAGACTGCTCAACTGGCTGGTGTTTCAGTAGGAACAGTGACTAACTGGAGCTTCAGTCACAAAGACTGCTCAACTGGCTGGTGTTTCAGTAGGAACAGTGACTAACTGGAGCTTCAGTCACAAAGACTGCTCAACTGGCTGGTGACAGACATCAGTAAACAGGTTCGGCCACTTTGACTGACCACACGTTTCATGAACATGATTCTCGCGCCATAAGGACAGAAGAGCGATTCTTCATGTTATTGAGTATTAACTGGGATCACATGTGTCTTTCAAACATAAATATTCCAAAATATTTTACCTCCATGAAAAACACACAGCAGCATCAGAACATTGTACAAACACAACCTCCCGTTATCTTCTCTGAACATTAGGAGGAAATTTAAAAACAAAGACCTTGGTGTATGTGAGATGAGACACACCACAAATGGAAGCTTGTTGGCAAGTATGTTAAGGTCTGTCAGTGCACACCTCAGTCTTCTGAGTTCAGGGAACACCAAATATTCCACTGATCCACAGGTCCTAAGAATGTGCTCAGCAATTCCTCAAAGTGTGCAACATTGAAGTAATCAGACCTTTAGTCACATCCACAACTTTAGTGCAGAACTACAAGGACAATAAGCTAATTAGAGTATAAAGAAATCATTCCTTTTAGAGAATGTTAAATTAAGCTATTAAATTATATCATATAGCTAATGTCTGCTGTCACATGTATCTCATCTTAAATAATCAGATACAATTAAAATTACTACACTAATAAGCCTAAGTGACAGATGATATCAGCCAAGAATTACTTTCCTGCTGTGTTGAAACTCTGACAGAAATCTCTGTTACCAAATCAGTCAGTAAAGGTACTGTACTGACCAAACTTTTATTCTTCTTGTTCCAATTACTCACATGCCACACAAACAGATCCACTGACTTGAGGTCTCTTGAGACAAACCCAAGCCTACAATAGGGATTCAAGGTAACACCTCAGCAAGTAAAGAGATGGAAGTAAATCAGAGCTTTTCTGCCACCTGCTGGTAACATTTTGCCTTTAGCCAGTCCCACACATGGATTGAGAGGACTCAAGTCTGGAGTCATGATCCAGCCACACACCACTACAGCGACAGTCCTGCTAACGAGCTTTCACGAATGACAATGTGTCAATGTTTGAGCTTCTTCCACTCAAGCACATCACCAGAGCTGGTACACAGGTACGAGGCCACAGGGAGGTACTGGATGTCTTACCTGGGTGTCCCGTGCAGGAGAAGTGGAGTAGCTCGACCGTCTCTCCCATGACAGGGCGTCGGTGGCATCCTGCACAAAGCTGCGCCGGCGGTCTGAGACACAGTGTCCACTGCTGTACGCCTCAGTGGCATGGCTCACTCGGCTCCGATGATTCGACTTAAGGCTGCTGCTGGCTGCCGAAGAGGAGCAGCTGGCAAGTTCCAGCATGGACATATCATGTGACAGATCACTGTGGCTGATGGAGCGGCGACGGCTGAGCGAAATGCTGGAGGTCGCTGGCGAGGTGGACAGGTAGCTGGACAGAGATGGGGTGTAGCTGTAGGTGGAGTAAGCCCCGCCTCCACTCAGTCCTGAGCCGTAAACTCTGAGCGGCGCCCGACTGAGGCTCTCACTCCGCCGACCTCCCAGCAAGTCTGTGCGAGGCACAGACCGGCTGCGGTCAGTTTCCAGTGCACCGCCGTAGCTGCTGCTAAGGTAAGTTGACGGGCTGTACGCAGAGGAGCTCGCCTTGTAGGAGAGGCAGTCCCGCTCGGCGTAGGAGCCCAGGCCCGAGCCGAGAGACGAGCCATAGCGGCTGGTGTATGAGGAACCTGTATAGCGTTTGGCTGTGGAGGAAATACGGGACATTTCGGAATCTCAGCCACAGGGGATACACCTACAGGCAGCATTGACTGCAAGAGAAGAAACAAAACGTACCAGTCAATGACGGTGACCCGAGGGCAGTTGGCGACCACGAGGCCACGACCCAAGGGCAGTTCACTGAATTTATTGTTATCAAAGCACCTTTATGAATTTCCCTCGTGACTGTCAGTGGGATTAAGGGTCATGGTTTAAAGATGAAGAAACACCCCTTAAGGCTGCTTGGTTAAGTAGTTTAACACCTGGCACATTCAATGTTGATCCAGGAACACTGTCACTTGGCAAAATCAGGAAGTGAATCTTTTCACTGCGACTCTGCATTGTGAATTAGGGAATTACTACCTCAAAAAGTAACATCAGCAGTAAAACTGTATTTGGCACTGATGGTTAAACGTTCCAATTAATCCACGATTCACATGTATGTTGAACCGTGGGGCTCATCCATATGGACTGGTCTGGTACAGCACCAGTCACTGACTGCCAGACAAGACATTTATTATAGTCTGCCATTTTATTCCAACCTGTTGCTCCCAGCAGAAGCCAGCAGCAGTGGACAGGCTAACCCATAAACTGTGGACAGAGACAGAGGAAGGGACTCATAGTCCACCTCACCAGCCTGTGGGACTGGTGAAGAGCATCGTACCCTAACCGTGACAGCACACGCTAACCACTGGACCCACACTGTACTGTATATGTTGTGTTGAGGGTTCTTAACAGATGTTTTCTTACTGTTCCTGAAGTGACGTCTCCTGTGCTGTTGATCTGTAACAGGAGCCCGAGTGAGTGACAGGAGGTGACGTGTGTACAGCGTGTTCCTGAAGGTAAGCCACTGCCTGGTCTCAATAAATAAAAGTATCTGGTGTTGTTGATGAGTGTTTGTTTCTGAGTGCAAGCTCTTCTTTCTTTAATCCCCCTCCCCTTAAAGGCAGTGCAGGCATCAATAATTAAGCTGCCAAATCTGATGTAAACAGGGCCTCCCAAAATACTCTGTCAGCCACTGATCCTGGATCAGGCTCTTGGATAGAGACATTGCAGTAGGGAGGGGAGGGGGGAATGATTATCTTGTGGGAAATACACACTGCCCTCCCCACCACCAAATCCAGCACAGAGGCACAGCTTTAACATTAGCCTGTACCACAGAGGAAAAAATCTCACTACAATTACTCAGAAGTATGGAGAGAAGAGTGAGGTAGACCAAACAGGACTTTGGGTCCAGCATGGAGAGAAGAGTGAGGTAGACCAAACAGGACTTTGGGTCCAGCATGGAGAGAAGAGTGAGGTAGACCAAACAGGACTTTGGGTCCATGCAAATTTAAACACTTTGAGATACCTTGATAGTTTGTGATAGGTAACACCAACTGAGGATATGTTAAAAGCAGGACTTACTTAAAAATATTGTGAAAACAGTGCAGCAAAAAGGTTAGAAAACACACTGATTCAACATGAGGGACTCCAGTGAGAGGTTAACATGCATTCCTAGGTTTGGTTAGAGGAACAGAGAACCTTGAACATGAATGTTAGTGGTGTGTTCTGACTGTTTTACAGCTGTGTCTCCTGGTTTTCACTCTTCACAGCTGATTTCACTGTGCATAATTCTCTCTGTGGAGAACAAAAAAGTCCCCCCCCCCCCCACACACACACACACACACGTCTTTCAGCTTGTCTTCAGTCTAAACGTTCTGCTCTATTTGGTATCCATGACTACACACCAACAAGCTCTGTTTGTTGGCAACAGACATGGACACTGTTAAACACTGTTCTGCCCCCCAGGCCTGCTGTTCTAGAACCCTGACATGTGAACAGTCAGGCGCTGTTTCACACAGCATAACGCACTGTTGTCATCTTTCTTCACTTCTTTCCAGAGAACACCCTGCAGAAGGGCTTCCCCAGGGTTCTCCCCAAACCCTTCAGCCTTTACACATTCTTTTTCAGACCTGCAGTAATTTGAATTTCAGTATGTATTTGTCTTTCAGGATGATGATGAACTTGTGTAAGCAGATGCCCCACTTTTCCAAAACAGAGTAGAGACCAGCACCTCTGGTGTAACCCAATCCCTGCAGTCAAATCCAACAAGTGCCCCCATAATATGGACAGAGAAAAAGTCAGGGAGGAGGCCTCTGTTCAGGCATGTTCTCTGCTGCCGATTAGAATGACGCTGGACCCAGTCTCCTACTGCCGATTAGAATGGCATGGGACCCAATCTCCTACTGCCGTTTAGAATGACGTTGGACCCAGTCACCTACTGCCGATTAGAATGACGCTGGACCCAGTCACCTACTGCCGATTAGAATGACGCTGGACCCAGTCACCTACTGCCGATTAGAATGACGCTGGACCCAGTGTCCTACTGCCGATTAGAATGATGCTGGACCCAGTGTCCTACTACAGCTGAGATATTGCTCACAACCCTAGAAGGTTTTCACAAGTGCCCTGCTCTGACAAATCCATGCTAATGTTACGCAGTCCTCAGTTCTGCTTTCTGGACTTCATAACCATAATTTCTTCACTTCAGCAGTTGCCACCTCAAACCTGCAGCTATACTGCGGCCCCTCAAGGCCAGAAAGAATTCTGTGAATTCTGCACTACATAATATCAAGAGGATCATGTATGTAGAGCAGAAATAAACCCGTGTCAAATGAGAATCACAGAGCTAAAGTAGACGGCACAGGGGGCTGGCTCGTGGTTTTAGAGGGAGCTATATTTATCTTGGAATGAAAGCAAATAAAGAGAGGCCTGCTTGTGAGAGACGCTGACGGCAGTCTGTACTCCCCACCCTCACCCATCTCAGTCCAACCACGGGTACCTCAACACTACACATAAGAACAGAGGATTGCTCTGTGATGTAACAGACCCCTCCTTGACCATGGCTAAGCCCACATGTACAGGACATGAGCATAGTGCAGGCTGGGAAAGGAACGGCATGCTGGTGCCCAGGTACAGCGTCACAGCCCTCAAAAACCACAGGAAGGGCTGTGTGACCTGGCCTTTCACGTGACCAGCAGATATCCACCATGCTGGAGCGCACCATTTCTCTAATTTGATGGCTAACTTCTAAATCAGCAGCGAGTCTGCAGTGTCAGTTATACTGGCAGCGTGTCAGGGTCTGGGCCAGGAGACGAGGCCACAGCATGCGTTTCATGTTGGACATGGTAACAAACACAGTACAAACTTTCACTGCTTTACTAAACCAGTAATAAGAGACCGGTTCAACAATTCCTATTTAGGCTTAATTACATGACAAATTATAAACAATGACAACAAGCTAGGATATAAAAGTGTTCAGTTTACATATAGCTGTTTATAAACCCTGTGCAAACAAGAGTTCATAAGAAGCGAAAGACGGGAGTGGCTGCAGCACAGCGGTAGACCTCCCCATGTGCAGTCAGCACGAGCTCCTTCCACCCCAAGCAGCAGCTCCACAGACCAAGCCATGCACCTCATTCTGCTATAAGGATCAGCAATGGAGGTGTCGCCCCTGTGGCGTGTGAATGCTCCCCAGGACAAAGCACTCTGAATGCACCTCCCTTGTTTGGCAAGTGACCCCCCAAAAGAGCAGAATGGGTGTGGGGACAAGGAGTGACAGATTGAGGGAAATGTGCAACAAGTGGGATGGGTCATTGAGCGAGGAGGGGCTGCAGTTCCAGGGTGGGGGTGGATCACAGCACTCCGGATGGATCAGGTTTCAGACCTGGTAAATATAGCAGCTGCCTGTGACCTCCACAGATCGCCTAACGCTTTGTGGTATTCCAACACCTGCGTTAGGGGACTGGTGTCCATGGATCTCACCAGCCCAGTTTGGGCTCTGCTGGTCCGTACCTTATAACTATCTGGTACTACTGTCACACTGTTTAAAAGCAACAGGGCCCAATCCATGAACAGGATCTCTGTTCAAGGACCAAGAACACAGTCAACAGAAATCAGAGTGTGCAGAACGTCAGCCCTCCTGATACACAGCAGCTGCAGTAGGGTCAGATGACCACAAACACAGTTATCCATCCTGACACACAGCCCTCCTGATACATAGCAGCTGCAGTAGGGTCAGATGGCCACAAACACAGTTATCCATCCTGACACACAGCCCTCCTGATACACAGCAGCTGCAATAGGGTCAGATGGCCACAAACACAGTTATCCATCCTGACACACAGCCCTCCTGATACACAGCAGCTGCAGTAGGGTCAGATGGCCACAAACACAGTTATCCACCATCACACACAGAGTACGCAGTTTGCTGAGTATGTGTGTCTGTATACTAAGGTCGGAGTACAGTCTCACACACCACATGCAGTTTGTTACCTTAGAGTACTTCAAAGAAACACAGCAGTAATATATCAACCAATTATCATGTGATATTTAATCTTTGAAATTGGATTTTATCAAAGATGGTTAACAAACTTTCCAAGGTACAACAGCAAAGAATCGCACTCATTCTTCATTAAAAAAAGATTAAGATATTTTTTTCTTCCTTAACTACCCATCTCTTTAGGCTAATTTAGTCATCATTCTTCACCAATGACGCGTTTAAGCAATATGACTCCCTTAATGTGAAACAAACAAAATGAAGATTATATTGAACATTAACACCATTACGAGTACAGTGTTTATATTGTTAAATTCATTGTTCATATTTACATTGTCTTGAACTGATTAATGCAATACTTTTAAAACAATCTTCATCATGTCGCCGAGAACACCACACAAGGGAGAAGTGTACTAAATCTCTCCACACAGGTTTAGCGCAGTAAACCCCCACACGTACGGCCGCTCTCAGCTGCTCACAAGAAGCTCAAAAAAACTAATAAAAAACAAGGCTGAGACTGTATGAGACATGACGTGCTCTCAAGATCACACGGCTAAGACCGCGGCCGCCCCACCTTAACATACGGCCATGTAAAAATCAAGAACACATGAGCATGTTTCATGTGCCTCACTCCAACATGCCAACAAGATGAACAGCTCACCTGCTGAACAGCTCACTCACCGCTTTCCGATGTCATGTCCCGTCTCTCTTCGCTGCTCTTTGGCGGTCTCTGTCAGCCGGGGAAAACTATCCAAACACAAGTAGAACACAGTAACATTTTCCCACGGCGTGTCACTGCAACACTGTAACGCACTAACTTTGTAACTTTGTAACTGTGTAGCGAAGAGTTCTCTTCAACGCCTATTGGATCGCTGAAGAAGAACACGCCAAACCCCGCCCACACGCGGTCTCCCTGGTGATGGAGGTAAACAAACCTCGGTAACGCGAGCCGCAACGCGACTGCTTTCACATGTGGCCTCAGACGCTTATAGACTGAAAACGGGCGAATGGCTCGGTGTGTGTCTGGGCGCGGGCGAACGGAGGAAATTCCGTCTGCATTTTGAGCAACCATTTTTTCCTTTATATAGTCATAATATTTTTAGTGTATTATTTTATTGATGTTCATTGTATTATTTGCATCGCTGAAATATGAAATATACAATTTAAATATTGGTTCTTTGGGTTCTTTCACGTTTCATTTACTTATTCTGTCTTCCATTCTTCTCAGCGTAATTTGTTTTTTTTTTTTTTTTTTTTTTTTTTTTACAATTTACGTACATTTTGAAAGTCTAATTTGATTAAGAGATTTTCAAGGGCAGCACATTTTTGTCCCATATATTAAAAAGCAGTTACATGTAACACGTGTGCATATTTCCAGTGCTAATCTTCGCTTATTACATATTCTTAATATATTTTATCCTCTTCATATAAGAAAATAAACTACATAAACCTGATCTCCAGTTTATACTACTCACTTAAAAATACTGATGTCAAAGGGCATCTAGTGGTCAGATATGTACAGAATTATCCATCTATCCATCCATTATCTTAACCACTTATTCTTGGTGAGGGTCGCGGGGAAGCCTGGAGCCCATCCCAGAGCACAGGGCAGGGGACACCCAGGGCGGGGCGCCAACCCACCACAGATGTACAGAATTATTGTCTACAATAATAATAATAATTACATAAATAAACTTGACAAAATGGACCCTAGATGGCTCAGTGGTGTGGTGTTTAGCACTGTTGCCTTGCACCTTCAGGCCTGGGGTTTCATTCCCGCCTTGGGTCTGTGTGTGGAGTTTGCATGTTCTCCCTGTGCTTGGTGGATTTTTTCCGGTTTCCTCCCACAGTCCAAAGACATGCAGGTTAGGTTGATTGGTGTGTCCAAATTGCCTGTGGTGGGTTGGTGCCCCGCCCTGGGTGTCCCCTGCCCTGTGCCCTATGTGTTCTGGGATGGGCTCTGGGCTTCCCTGTAACCCTCACCAGAAATAAGCGGCATGGAAAATGGACCCTCTGCAATTCCATACATTGTTAACATATAATTGTATGACTTTAAACTTTTTCAAAGGAAACGTACTAAACTGATTTTTTTAAACTTACATTTATACTGTTTTGCTGTATACAGCACATTAAAGCAAAGGGGTGGAGGAAAGCACACTTTTTGATTTAAATCTGTGGAATGTTACCATGCTTTGGACAGCAGGAAGGGGATATCTGAAACAGATCTGAATGGTTTTGTGACATTCAGCTGAATTAGTTTCTGTGGTATACAGCTATGTTTCCATATATAAATCCCAATTCCCTAAAAGTTGGATCAGTATGGAAAATGTTAATAAAAATAAAAGGAGTGATTTGTAAATTAAAAATACCTTGATTCATATTCAAACAAAAACAGCATGAAGACAAGGTACTTCATGTTTAACCAACTCAACTGCTTCATTTTCCAAAGACATTCTTGCTGCTGCCTTCTCTGGGCTGAGTCTCATCAGAGATGGATGTTAACACAGTGGAACTGTGTTGTGGTCCAACACACCAATATTTCACATAGTTTTTTGGAATAAACAAAAAGCCACCGTGTTCGCCGGGCCAAAGAGGGAAAGAACCATCCAAGCTGTTATCAGCATCAGATCCAAAAGCCAGCATCTGTCATGGTATGGGGGTCTGTCAATGCCAGTGGCACGGCTGATTTTGTAGCACCATGTGCTGCCATCTAAATGCCATCTTTTTCAGGGATGTCTCCGAGTTTCCCAGCAGGCCAAAGCCACACCACATTCTGCTCAGATATGTGCCTGAAGGCCTGCCTTAAGTCCTCATCTCTCTCTGACTAAGAACGTGTGGCGACTATGAAGCAAAAAAGAAAACAAAAAAAAAAAGGCCTATACAACCGGTCAGCCGAAGACCTTCAGAATTACACCTAAACGCAACCAGTTTGTGTTTTCAGTATGTACTACACAACTGATTACCCACAAAAGCCCCCTCCCAGCTGGGGCCCCCTGGCAACTGCCTGTCCTACCACAGCACCTTTGTGTGATGTTGTGTTAATTTTTATGTAGTACACAGCGAGCAGAATTTACAAATCATTTTTTCCAACATGTTCCAGCTTTTTTTGAATTGGGATTGTATTTTACACACACACACACACACACACACACACACACACACACACACACACACACACACACACACACACAGCCTTGATGTCC
>JABJVR010009120.1:0-10120 GCA_025773905.1 Chitala chitala
CGCGCCCCCGCCCCTCCCCCGGCGCCCCCGCGCGGCGCGGCCGCCACGGCCGAGTCGAGTAGACCAGCGATGTGCTCGCAGTGGCAGAAAGCCTACAGCCTCAGAACAAGTCCTCCCAAATCCCCAGGCTGATCCTGCCATTCGAGCGACAGATGAAAGGAGTGACCTCGAAGCCGACCGCGTCTCAGGGACCTACCGTGACCAGCCTGGGCTCACACGCATCGCCAGGGAGAGCGGCAGAGACACGGTGGAGGGGGAAGACATGTGCAGTGGTAAGAGCTGCCCACCATTGTCGGCATGCGAAAGGCTCGGCCTTAGCAGTAGTAGTCTGTGATTTCTCACTTTTGAAGCTCTGAGCAAACTTGTGTCCGTTTTTGGTCGGGGTAATTTATTTCACTTTGACACAGGTGGCAGCATCTTTACAAGAACACATTTTAAAAAGAGCTTTTTTAATTACTATTTTTTTTACTCCTCAGACTTGTACTGATTTACTTTGAAGCGGAGAGCATCTGCCTTCAGCATTCTGACACCTTGAGCTGCTGCACGGTTCTGTTACAGGGTGGCATGAGCTACTTTCTGTTTTCTCTCTTACAGCAACAGGAGGCTGATGAGAAATGGGGAGGCAAAGCCTTGACAAGAAGGGGGCGCCCTCGAGGCAGGAGGCAGGCCAGATCCTCAGCCAGGGAGCTCCCTGCCAAGCTCACATCCCAGCGAGAGAGCCCCTCTTCACTTCTTTGGTCCCCCCAGTGTGAGAAGCTCCCTATGGCTTTGAAGACTCTTCATGCTGGTAGCCTCCTTCCTGCTGAGGGCTTATCCTCAGATGACGTTAAAGTCAGCCTGCAGTCCATGGATGAGGAGACACAAAACCTCACTCCTGAGAAGCGTGTTCCCACACAGGCCCTCAGCAACCCCCGTCAGCCGCTTGTGTCTCCAGTGTCGGAGAAGAGAGTGAAGGTGGAACCTGTAGGCCAGCCGTCTCCTTCATCTCCTCCCTCTTTCATCCAGCTGCATGACAACAGGTCTCTAGTTGGCAGCTGCCCTTCAAAAGACCTGTCTTCCATTGACCTCCTCAGGACACGGCTGGGTCTGAGCAGCGAATGTCCATCTGGCTCAGACCCTTTGGGACCTCCTGTGGCCTCACAGTGCTGCCCCCAGTCCCTTGGACTCATGGATAAGGCTGGTGAAAATCAAAACCACCTCAAATGGGAGAGGTGCTCTGGTCCAACAGATGGTGACAGCTCCTTCAAGTGCCACGTGGGCTGCGTTAGTCTGGATGGCCTGTGCAAAATTCACAAGCCTCTGAAGGTCCTCCCCCTGGATATCAACTGCAGCCTGCAAGTGCACCACCTTATGCGCACCCCCCCGGGCTCCTCGCAGCTCAGCTCCTTTGGAAAGAAGCTGTCGGAAGCCCTTGCCCAGGACCTCAGCCTCGCCTGTCAGTCAGGCAGCCCCTTCCCTGCCTTCCAAGAGCAGACTTGTCCACTTAACCTTAGCAAGCGATCGACCACTAAGAGACCTATCGGTGACCCAGAGCCAGAGGTGCGGGACACCTGCCAATGTGATGGAGATTTGCCTTCTGATGTCAAGAGACTGAAGGTCAAGCAGGAGTTTGCAGAAGATCCCAGTTCTGTCGTGGAGGTCAGCGGGCATACGGAGCTCCCACAGGAGGAGCCCACGGACCTGAGCATAGTGAGATCCTGCGGTCGCTCCTCCCAGGAAGAGGGTTGGGTTTGTGGGCAGAGTGCAACCGAAGCAGATGCACAACACCCTTTGCTCGCTGGAGTTGAAGTGGCGCACCCCTCGGGAAGCATTGTGCATTCCTGCAGCCATTCCGATCAGGTTAAGGTGGAGACAGAGGCAGAGCAAGGTAGAATAGGCTGCGGTGGGTGTGCGCCGTCTGGCCCACAGACCCGGACTATGACAAGGCTCAAAGACCAGACAGTGGAGTTGGGGAAATGAACGTCATGTATGCTCAAGTTCATGTCAGGGTTCTCTGCAAAACGCTGGCCATCAAAGGATGACAAAATGTCCTTCTCCTGATATTTGTTCTGGTCTGTTTTGTTCCTAAGGCAACCTCTGAGATGGGAACAGGAACACACGAGAGCAATAAGCTAGAAAGGAAAGAGTCGGTCCTCAATTTCATTCACCTTCAGAATCCTCTTGTGATCGAACCCTTTGACCCTGCGCCAACGCTCTGAAGTGTTATGGGCCCGTGTTTGTAACGCACCAACTGTGGTTGGGGGATGAGCTGCTCCGAAATATTCTACTGCTGTGCAATGAAAATTCACAAATTCACTCTGGTTTAAGAACCATCTTGACATGAGTGCTTTTTTGATGGATAAGCATTAATTCTCTATAGATCTGAACATTTATTTCTTCATTTTTAATAAACTGTAGTGTAAGCAATAGGTTTAGTTGTGTGTAAATGCAGTAATCATTGGTGATTTTTTTTTTTTTTTTTTTTTTTTTTTTTTTCTCCTTCCCCCTGAGTCCTCTTCCTCTTTCAGTATCGAGTGTGTCAGTGTAACACATGGCTGCTTGCTCTTATAATATTCACAGAACAAGAGCATTCAGGTGTTATTCTCATCCGTGTCAAAGAGAATACTGGAAGCTTGGCACAACTACTGTATATTTCGCTACTTCATCAGTTGGAAAAAATGTATAGATAATGCCTTATCTATAGTATTGAATGCATTATTTAAAAGTATCAAGGTGGACAACGTGTCAATACTGTTATTTTAAGGGACTGAATGGCCATGCTTTTTAGGACAGAGGTTTTGGGATTTTACAAGTCCATTAATTGATGGAGAGCGTTCAGTTTTTCCATCGCACACTTTGTCTAGTTCCTTGTTCACTTGAATGAGCCTGTCTTACCTGTCTGGATGATGAAATGATGACTCTTGCCCTTTTGTTTGAGTCAGCTAAACACTGCAAATGATGGCAGTGGTGTTTGGCAGTGCCTCAACTGCAAAAGGCTTGCTCTACATTCTCATTTCAGTGATGAATCTTAGAAAAACTGCAGATTTTCTAATTTCTTTTGTTCACATTCCACACTAATTTTTTTAAGGTGTATAACATTTGACGATGCTGATTTTTGTCACGTCACAGTTGAAGCATCTGTGGTTGTTGTGCTGTCTCATTAAACCTGGATTTAAGCCTTTGTACCAGACGCCAGTACTTTCTCTAAATGCATGATTAAATGTTTAAGATTTATTTTAAATTGTTACATTTCGTTTTAAACGTATCTATATATGAATGTTTCCATGTGGTAAAATGTTTTGGAATAACTTATTGTAAAAACTTTATTTCATATTTGCCTTTGCCCTGTTTTGACCAGTTATTTGCTTTAACATTGCGAAGATGTGCATAAAGTGCAATTTTAGATATCCAATGAGATGTTTAAACACATTTAATGCAAGCTAAAGTGAATAATTTTACAGAATTTTAAAATTAAAAGTTAGGACTAGGAAGCCATTTTTTGCTGTGTTGTCAGTTTGTCTCCCCCCCCCCCCCCTTTGTTAATTTCATTGAGATCTTGCAGAACTCTTCGTAGTTGTTGGTCTTGTGTGATGACTTTCGTGAGCATACATGCACATCCGCTTTTTTAAATTTTTTTTTATTAAAGCTGTGACATAGTACATAATATTTAACATTTATACCCCAACGACCTTTCATGTTTAGGTGTGTGGTGCGCTTAGGATATAGACCAGTGGCGTCATTAGGTCCGATCTTTTGAGCTTTCAGCTCCGAATATTTTAAGCCTGGCCCCGAATATTATCTCCTTAAGATGGGGGAGGGGGGCTTTATAGCAAAGCAACAGACAAGCCCCAGGCGAACTTCACTTTGCCCCTACTCTTTTCAATTGCTAAAACTCCCCTGGCAGAGACTAATTACGCAAATATTTTTTTCCGTGCTTTGGCTTGGCGAAACATTATCGTCCACGTAAATTTCCCATCCACTTAAAGTTACAACAAGGTCGATATATTTTTTTTTTATTTATAGCATGATCGGTAAAGTACGCATAGACACTTTACACTGAATTTCTCCTGCAGGTGTATCACGTAAGCGTGATTTAACATGGTAAATCCAGTTTTTGCGCTTGAAGAGTGTAGAGTTTTGCAGAAACCACCAAAATACTAAATTTTTGCATTTCGTTCTGCTAGATGCATATCTGCATAGACTTTCAGAGAAGTACCATATTTTAAAAATGTCTGTACACACCGATGCCGTATACGTTTTCAGGGTGTAAGGTGGCAAGAAAAGTCAGTCCACAGAGCTACTTTTTGCAATTGTACAAACAACGGATATTTTAACTGGTGCCTTGAAAATAAATCCTATAGTGCTATATCTTATAGTGCTCATGAGCCAAAGTTGTACATTTAAGTAGAGTAAATCTTAGGTGCGCATTATGGTGACCTGATAAATTAATTCCCTGAGTGGGTTGTTATCTTATGACCGCACATCACAAGGTGATTTATGTTAATTCGTATGCTGGACCAACTCGAACACAGCGTATTTTGACCAGCAAATCGTGATGTAATTTATATATGACCACTAGATGTCACAAGAAACACTATTGATTCAGAAACCTGCCCTTTGTTGTACACCTGTACAGCAAAGTACTGTAAAGTTGGATGTGTATTGTCTCAAAATTGTTACCTTTGTTTTTATGACAGATAAAAACATGAAGTATGCTTATATTTTGCAAGAGATTGCAGTGTAAACTGATTCTTATAGTAGTTGTGCAATGCCTGAGGCTTGTGCGCTTTTGTGTCAGATTTCTTTCAGCATTATGGCTACTACTGTTCTATGTGTTGTATGTTATTCTGATTTGATTAAAAAATATATGTATTAATTTCAATGTTAAATTGCTGTTAAAAGTGAAGCCTTAATTCAATGCTTATTTGACTTTATTTTTTAAACCAATGTCTTCTGAATGATTTAAGTCACTTCATGGATTTTTCAGTCTTTAGTTTTAGAAGATATTTTTATGTTTTGTAAAACCATCTAGAGGTAGCTGGCTCAGCTAGCATGGGTTGCCTTAGCTGGATATAATTAGTTTATAGTCCTCCTATATAATGAAAGAATTGTAGAGAAGTTCTGGGACCAACTAGTCACCATTCAACTCATGCACTGCTCTCCAGTCTGTGGAAGTGCTCTATTTCTCCATGACAGCTCAGCTAACCCAACTTGATATGCCTGAGACCATGAAAGGCATTTCAGGACACTGGGATTCATTAATACTCCTGTAGGCTGTAACTTTTAATATGAAGAGTTTATATTGAGGATTCATGAGTCTGTGCCAGTTTTTCTTCATTACATACACCTAGCCACCCTGTTACATAGATGTTGCTTTTTCACCACTTTGGTAACCTGGGACCCTGGTTTTTTTTTTTTTTTTTTTTTAAAGAATTCCACAGCCAATTCTGACCTCCAGTCTAAACAATGACACAAGGCAGGAGATGACTACATTCCAGCTTTGCCTCGAACATCGCTGCATTGTGAAGCAGTGCGACGAGGGCTACTGGTTAACAAAGAGAGGGAAAGTTGGCAGGTAGTAGCCTGACAGCCTCCCTGATCACTAGACTGTCTGTGGCATTGTTCTTTCGCTGCTTTGGCCCTTGTGCCGCTTACCATAGCAGAATGTTTTGCGAGGCCTTTACGATCCTGTGTCACCACAAGTGTTTTGTCCTGTTACTTTCCCTCTAGCTTCCTGTGCAACGTTTTTACTACTGATTTATAATCTAATATCAGTGGTCTTGCGTTGCTACCTGGACTTCTGTGTAAGCTTGTTCATTGTGACCTTCCTCCAGTGTTATTGAGTGAACTGCACAATACAAGTTCAGCCTAATGCTTTAAATTGTTCTTTATTCTACATTAATGGTTAACTAAACAAAGCCAGGCATACATACTTAATGGGTCCTCTAATTTAGCAGCCCATGGACTACAAGCTTTGAGGTAGGCCGAAGATCAAACTGGAGGTCAGAATAGTACGCGGCACACTTTTCCTACTGAATGAGAGTGATGAAAACACCCAGTTTGAGTGCATTTTAAACATGGGAAAATGCGTATGCATGGCCCTACCATATTTTAATTACTTAGAAGAGTATTGTCAAAGTGGCACGTCTTTTGACGCATCTTTCAGGAAGTTATACCATTTTTCAAAATCTTGGTACTGCGTTTTTCTTATTTGCTGATGTGCAATTGCAATGAGGTGGGTTGGCGCCCCGCCCTGGGTGTCCCCTGCCCTGCGCCCTATGTGTTCTGGGACGGGCTCCAGGCTTCTCTGTGACCCTTAACAGGATGAAGCGGTACAGAAGATGACTGACTGCCTCACAATAGCAATGAACGCTGTGTGTGTGTGTGCGCACATCCGTGCGTATGTGTACGAGCACACTTGTGCTTGTATTATACTCACGTTTTGTTGGTATAAAACACTTGGAACCAGAGCAAGGGTCACCTTTATTTAAGTTTCTTTTATTTAAAAAATGTTCCTGAACTTTAAGAAAAGAGTTGTTCCCATTTGCTATTAACTTAGATATTACCTGTAGGTCTTCGCTTAATGATTAACAAAGTTGACTGGCCTTGTGACCAAAATGTTCAGCATTCGTATCTGATGAAGGGTGATATAGTATTTACATACCCTTGTGAAGACCATTTACTAAGGAAAACAGTTTGCAAAATAGCATTATAGAAATGTATTAATGTTTGTCAACTGATTGAATGAATTGCAGATGTACAGTCATTTAAACAGAACTCTTTATGTTGTTTTTAACCCTAAAACACAAAAATCTGCTCTCCCTGAACTGGAAGAATAATAGGAAGCTTCAAGCAACACACACTGAAGAAAGTAGGTGTGAACAAATAATCTGTTTTGTTGCAAACTGTGTGCAGTGTGAAATATAAACAGATTTTTTTTAATATAGTAGTGACTTAGGCATGCACAAGTATGAAATACAATTATTTTTTATTAACTGTGTATGCTTACGTGATCAATTTTTAATTTTACACTAATGTCCGTTTTATAGTTTCAGACGTCTCACTCAAAACTATAATACAACGAATTATTTGATGTCAAAACAGTACACCTCTATAACCGTGATTATTCCAAATGAAGATTTTAGTTGTGTTCCTCATCCAAAGGGATAAAAATGCGATTGTGAAATAAAAGAATTAGAGAAAGTTACGTATTTGTCGATGCATGCTCACTTTCATGTTATTTTACAGCAATTTATTTACTTATTTTATGCGGCGCTAGGACCCAGCAGGTATCACTGGCAGACCTACTGAATTTCCAGCACTAGGACCACGGAGCTTGGTAGGTTAACGTGGAGTCGTGCCGCCGTCTTTGTTTCACTCACATTTCTGGCCGTTTCGCTCTCGGGCTCCACTCAGTCTGCTGGTGCCTAGACTGTCACTCCATCATAACTGTTCCTCGGGTCTTGATGATCGCAGAGACACCAGTATGGCCGTGAACCTAAGCAGAAACCGACTGGAGCTTCTGTCAGCCTACCAGGATGTTATCAATGAGACAACATCAACTGACTGGTGAGTGCTCTGAAACAATTAACAGCACCGGTCCTTTGCTTACCATTTTTGCAACCTCCACGGTGCAGGACACCGGTTGTCCAGATGCACTGATAGGCAGGTACGTATCTTTGGTACAGCATCCGTAGACTGTGCAATATCTCACTGTTGAAGGAAGGACTTCACGCATTTTAAAACTCCGCATTTATAGGCTGCTATTAATAATCCAAATGTAGCAAGTTTGTCGTTTTCAATAGCAACCTATGTTAAAAGCGTGTCTTATCTTTTTGGCCAGGTGTAGATGTTTATATTCAATATATTCCAAGTAGTGAGAGAGTATCACTGACCCTGCCGTGTACCATTTCGTTGAATGTTTTTGTTGAGGGCTTGAATTCAATAATTTATAAAATACAATTAATCAAATTTTCTGTTTTATCACACGTTTTGGTGGATGTGTTTTAAATATATTATTTTGTTTTGTCCTCACTATAACTGTAATTCTTACCTGAACTATACCGTACAGGTTATGTCCACTTTTCCGGCAGTTTAATATTGAACTCTTTTCAGTTGCACTGAGTGCTTAGGTGGGCGAGGCGATAAAACAGAAACCATTAATACATATGACAAGCAAATGATTCTTGTGCTTTTATTTCACTGGTTTCCAGCCCATCTTCTTGTTCAGTCCCACACGAAATTTGAAGTTGTAATTGTGAAGCGAGCAAAACTGCAGTAAAATTGAGCAATATGTTTTTTATGTGAACTGCCATGTAATAACTATCGCCAATGCGGTGGAATCGCATCGTGCTTAGTACGGCCCCATCCCACGCAACTATTTTTTGTTTGGACCAGTAAATCCTACGCATCGTGAGGCTATATATTACCCGCTCTTCCTGACTGGTCCTTATCTTGGTAATGTTTCATAAATCAAACCTATAAAAAGCCAGCCGTTGATGGACAAATACAAGCTGTGAGAGGCTTATCTTTGCTTTTTTTGCGAGAAATATGCAACGTTACACATCTGTTATTGATGGTTGGAGTGGTAATTAACAATAATTTACTTATCTATAACATTGTATTTTTGGTTCCTTGGTAATTTAACTGCCTAGGGACTGAACTAACATCTCTTTTTGTAAGGTTTGCGAAGTCGTCTTCGAACCATGGTCAGCCAGCGTTTTTGCGCAATATGAAATATCTAATCATGATTTACTTAGTTTATTATTGGTGCAAACGGAAATTTGGCGGTGTTCTGGATGGTAACAGTTATTTTTTCGTATTCAGAGAACAGATTCACATGTATTGCTACATCTTGGAAAAAAACTGGATTTCAACCATGCCAAGAATTTCATTTTTTGTTAGTTTATTTTAGGCAACATGTGAAGCAGACATTTGAATTTGTATTCCCTTTTGCTGCTGATTGGAGGCAGTTTCTCTCTGTGCTTCAGATATCAAAAGCTTGGATTTTCAGCATTTCTCCAGTAGATATTGCCTTATAAGGTCATTTGAGAATGGGAGTAGTTTGCATCTGGTACCGGTACTCACTCCTTAAGGTCAGGGTGGAACGTGAACTTCACATAACTGATCAGAGAGCCCTTTCTGAGAGGGGGCACCTTACCCTTTAGATAAACTAAACGGAGCTGACATGTTTCATTTAGCATGCTGTTGATGCGCTCTGAATTTCCTTGTTTTTTAACTGTAAACTCAGGTTTCATATATGTGTACTGTCCCTTACTCTGAAGACTGTTACTAAAGCAGACGTTGGCCAGATTGGTCAAGATCTACTACAAAGACAATATTATCATGCATCCAACTGGGTTTAACAAGAAAAAGGGGTCTTTTTCCCTTCTGGAAGAGAATATACTATGCAATAAATGATTTTTGAGTACGGATTGTAGACGCTGTCCTGCTCGCGCACTGTTTAGGTTTAGACGGTTGGAGTGTGTATGTGCCTACACTAATCCAGCAGCAACTAAGTGATCATCTGTAAACTCGCCCATCATCCTTGTATGTGTACACTCCGTATCGGTCCCTAATTGTGCTGCTACCTGCAAGTGATAGCATTTTTTCATATGGGTAATTTCTAGGCTTTTCTAGATTAATGCATCTACCTTCTCTTTGCCTTTAACAGTAGCATGCTTTGCTCAGAGCAGAAGGATTTCTGAAGTATGGGGGAAAAATAAGATGACATTTGTATTACACTTAGTGAGCTTTGCAACCTGCATGGTTCAGTTGTTGATATATTAAGAATCTGACCATTTCACTGTAGAAAAAAAAACGTAAGGGGCGTGCAATGGCATGTAGTGTGTGATTTTGTCTGAGATGCAGAGGAAAGATAGTTTGATGGTTCTTATTTGAAATAATTAAATAAACAGCCATTGACAGTTCCTGCGTACAGGTTTCCTATCAAGGAAGAAAAAATAGTTACAGTTTGGACCTTCCTGTCACTGTTCAGTAGGTAATGGCTTTACATTCCAGTTTTTGCTGTCATCTTGATGAACGGCCACTACAGAGAGAAATGTCTGACCAAAGGCCATTCGTTAGCTGTAGTTCTGGTAGGTTTGTGTGTCTGTAGGTTTGCCAGGTCTCCTATTGTGGG
>JABJVR010009122.1:0-10118 GCA_025773905.1 Chitala chitala
TATGTGCTCTGGGATGGGCTCCAGGCTTCCCCGCGACCCTCACCAGGAATAAGCGGTTAAGATAATGGATGGATTATCACAGGTCTTTTCTAATAAGACTAAACTGTAGAACCTATACAGCGGTTTTTAGTATCCTCTTCACATTGTACAAGTCAGATGGTTGCAGTTTGAAAAGTTAACTAAAGCCTTTTTTGTGTTTACACTCTGAACTCTCTTTAGAGCGCGCTAGGACGGGCTTGTACTATTCAATTAAATTAAATTTATTTTTATATACCGCCTTTTACAACAGTGTGCCTCAAAACACTTCACAGACGAAATAGCAGATGTTACAGAATAACAGCATTAGCAATAAATACAAATGAAGCCAGACAACAGCGGACTCCCAACAGCTCCCAACTCTGCTCCTTTGCCACACGGACGTTAATGAAGAAGAAACATGTCCCAAGGGAGCAACTGAATTCCTTTGTGTCTGCCGATCTACATTGTTAATTTACTAATTATTTTGTTTGTCGTTCTGGATTCCTCTAATTGCATACGGTTCTTACCTTTACCAGGTTGCGCTATCTCTTCAGGTCGAGCTTCTCAGCCCGTGGCCGGCAGGTGGCGCACCAGTTTCTTTTTTTAATGAGTGCTCTGAAGGGGGGACTGACAGACGAAAAGAGGAGGAAAACACTCACCTACGCTCTGTGTGTTTGTCCATGCTCATTCTCTCTTCTCCATCTCAACGCTCCGTAGAAGAATACTGGTAACAGCACCGAAGATGGGGAAAAATAGATGCATCGACTAATTTTTTCGCGGAGGAACAAGTCAATTAATAAGGTAACCCACGTTTTATTTGCTGTTTTATTTGCAGCGTCTACCGTTAACAGGCGATGTTTTGGCGTGGAAAATGCGCAGATGTATCGCACGTGACGTTACGCGGCCTCACCTCAGTTCGCGATGTGTCCAGAACCCAGGTGCGCCGATTCAGAGGAAAATGCATCCACCCACACTGGTGTATTTGCACAAGGCATTGCGAATTTACCACCATATGCGTTTGTGCATTGAGCCCAAAACTATAAATTGCACTTGTATCTATTTGCTAATAGCCAGATGAAAAGTAATTGATTAACAGGCATCAATACATTACAGGTAATGTAATTCATACATGGATGTCATTCTCTGTAGTCGTTCTTTTGAATTTGAAAAAGGCTATTTTACATTAATTGTAAATTAACACAATGTGGTGTTGTTGTTGGTGGTGGTATTGTTGATTGTTTGTTTTTTCTGTGTTTGTAAATAATTATGTGTAATTTAAACTGCGTCAGTGAACTGGTGTTATAAGTTCCCACGCTGTCTCTCAAAATACAGCTAAAGTGGTTTTTTTTTTTTTTTTTTTTTTTGTCTTTGCTTGGTCCCGGTAAGGCTTTCATTATTAATCACAATATGTCTTTGCATCTATTGTCAAGTTACACAAACCTTTAAAAAGATGAGTATTCTCAGTGTTTTCGTATGTCGCTACTAAACAGTGCTTTGATTTAATTCAGAGCGCCGTTGTCTTGTACCAGGAAACGGGAAGCATCTTTTACTGTGACGATAATGTGGGACTGTTTTCACCCCGACGCTGTGTAATCGCATTTACAATGTTTGGCAATCATCCGATTCAGTACAACAGCCTGAAACAATTAACCGTTATGAAACGTCAAGGTATTGTATTGACGAACCCGAACAACAAGATACCTTTTTTTCCTGTTCAAATTGTACTTTAGGAAAGCCGGGATCGATTGCAATTATATTTAAACTCCCTTTAATTTACTGCCGAAAACGCTATTGTAGGAGAGAACTGCAATTAATTTTAAAATCACATGATCTATTTTAACGCTTGCACGTGGTTTGCGAGTGAACAAAGTTACGTTATTACAGGTTCGTTTAAAATGTGTATTTGCATGAAATATACAAGATTATGTAGTATTGTGCATTGAAAAGCTCGATAAAGCTTTATTGTTAAAGTTAAATGATCGGCTATAACTTACATGGTTAAAACGATAATGGTGTTTTAATAGTTATTATCGTATAAAAGAGCGCTACTCATTCTGATTTCAGGTCGTCTCATCCCATCTGCAATTTCGTTTTGTTTTTGTTGTTATGGTGTGTGGTTAAATTTGCCTGTGTGAAATGGTTTCTTCTTCTGAGTGTAGAGAAAAGTTTTGAGAAAATATTTTTACTGATTTTAAATTTTATTTTCTTAATATTTTTATTAAACTAAAGTGTGATCAAAGCTAATGTTAAGGAGTCTCAGTTGTAGCTAAGGACACCATCTGAGTTACCAGGACTCAAGTCACGATACCATCAGCTCACCAGGACACCTGTGTCAGCTCACCAGGACACTTGTGTGTGTGCTCATGCACTCTGTGAACAGAATTCGAAGTTGCCCAGACACCTAGCTATCCTTTGTTTGTGTTTAAGTACCGGGTGCGAGTTTATAGGATTAGTTTACCCATGAGCTCACCTCTATTTAAAGAGCTGGTGAAGGAAGGTTCTGAGCAGGGTTCTGTCTGCTTGGGAGTTAAAGGTGGGTTTTATTGGAATGGAGGACTTTCTGGGTAAAGGACTATGCTAATCTAACCCACAGAAGGCTGACAGCTGCGGGAGATTTCTGGTTTTTTACAGCAGGATACATCACACACAGACATGCTTGGTTTAGGAATTTTGTTTTTGAATTTGTATATTTTTAAGTAAAGTTTTGACAGAAATAGATTTTTGACAGAAGAGGTGGTAAAATAAAAATTATAAGATGGGCAATAATTTAATGCCCCCCAGTTTAACGAGGGGTTGGGGTTGGGAGGGAAGGTAAGAAGAACAGGTGTTAGAAATGTTACCTTGGCTGCTGCAGCATTTTATTTTCTGTACAATGTTAGTGTAGAAAACATAGAATCGCAGCAGCTGTTGAATTTAATGAGGATTTTGAAAAGGAGAAAGCAGTGTGTTGTATACTGTCCACGTGTTTTTAATTCAGACGCTTGTTATTTTTGAGTAGTTATGAACTTTTTCTTGTAGAGAACTAACATACACACTGAATGTCACTGTTTATGTATTTATAACTTTCTGCTCATATATTTACTGTATATATGTTTCCATCAATCTGTGAAAAGCAGGCATTGTATAGAATGCGTAGGAAACGGATAGAATGCCTGACGTTTCTCGCCTCTGCGTTCTGTGGATGTCCTCGGCATGCTGTACCGCGCCTGCTTTTCACACATTGCCGGTCACACGTTTAACCTTGTCCTGCCTCGATTGTACCTTTGTGTCACCTGTATTGTACAATTCTGTGTCTCCCTGTACCCAACGTGCAACTGTAGCACAAGGTTTTTTACTTCGTTCCCCTGAGCGCACGAGACCAAAATAGTACCTGACAGTTGATTTGAATGCTTTCGAGCTGTAGATAAGGAATACGTACTACTTCTGTTGAACGGCTCAGAGGTTAAGGCTGCATTGATAATTTCAGTCTTGTGTTCCAGACTGACTAGATGGTGCATTATCCAAATAAAAATAGAGAGAGCTTTGATGACAGTGTAAGACTAGCGGCATCTTCAGGAGTGCGTATTAACAGACCTGGCTAATTCCCTCTTATAATTAACAACTGCTTTTATGCTTTCCAGGTGTCTGGGTAATGCTAGCCAGTAGGCACCTAATTCTTGCATTGACATTTTTTTCGAGAATAACCTTGGTGTGACCTTGAGGTCACTTTGAGGCCCCGCCCTTCAGCAGTCCTTTTTGCCCCAGTGTTGCATTCTGGGAAACTCAACCCATTGACACACAGGAACATAACATTCTGTTGCAGCGTATAATGTGTCAGTTCAGCACTGACCGTGCTGTAATCCTTTGGAGACGAGTTGGCTCCTCCCACAGTCCCTAAAGCCAAGACATTCCCGAGTCAAGCATGAAGCTAAACTATTCATGAAGACTGCCCCCCCCAGCACCTACCTCTAACTCCTGTTTCCACTCTTTTTCTCACCTGTCTACTACTGTTAGCCATCATCCCCCCACCTCAGAGTAATGCACCGCATTGTGACTGAGAAATCTCAGCGTCGCACGTCTGTCTCATTTCAGTCCCCATTGGTGTGGTGAGATGCTTGTGACCGCAGCAGCGCTGTCCTCATGGGTGTGGGCCAGTGGGGGGAGGAGAAATTTCACCTTTTGAACTTGCTGAGATGGACCGTGGGCGTGGCTGGCTGAGTGCCACTTGAGGGAGCGTGTGACAAGTTGTGAAGTTCACGGCTGAGGGTTGGGTTGTGCTTTTCAAGGGACGGGTGGGAAACAGGCCTGGCTATTTTAATGTCCCTCTCAAGCTTTTTGTAAATGGTACCTGAACATGTCAGAAGGACATGAATAAGGCATGGAGGTTTTAAAATAAACATGGCTCTGTAGGGGAACCCCGGCTGTTTCTGTTTGTACATGCATGCATGTTGGGTAATGCATTAGTGCAGAGCTTGTTCATACAAACAAACCTGTGCTACAGCGTGGCACTGCGGTTACTCATGTGCACAGTGAAGTCCTGCAGTGACGCAGGTCAGGTGTCATGTCTAAGCACATCAGTAATTCCCTGTCAAACATTTGGTAGTTTTTGTAATTGCCACACCACCTGCTGTTGTTGCATTCACACTTGTGAGTACCATCTTGTGGGCTGCATTGAGCCCTCCTGGTCACAGCTTGAAGGACCATCCGTCAATAGGTGTTTTCCTGTCGCCCATGGCGTTCCTGACCCCAGCTGTAGCCATGTCTGCGCAGACAAGCCCAATGGCATCTAATCTTGTGGTGAATTGAAAGCATGCACTAAGGGCCTGTCAGAATCACAGTTCAGTCAGAATCGGCAGGGTTATTTGGGGTCAGGAGGAGGAGGGTTCTAACAAGGTGGTGTGTAAAAAAAGGAACGGTAGCCATGTTTCTCATCAGAGCTCATGAACTCAAGGGTCTGTGCAGATTAATGGCTCAGTACTGCCTTGTAGAGCTAATGGAGGTACCTGCTGGACACTCTAGTGAAACTGTAGTGCGCTTGAGGCTGCGCACCTCTCTGTGTGGGTGTGTATGAGGACGCGCTTGTGAATTAGAGCTCGGGGGGGGCTAAACCAGCCTTGGGGATATTATTCACTTGTACTTTTTTGGTGCCTAATTTGGAAATCCCTGTTCAGTGTGTGTGCATGACTGTCCAGGGTAACTCTGGGTGAGACAGGAAGAGGGGAAATCCACTGTGAGCTGCCCTCGCAGTGCGTGATGCTCACGGACTGGCACGATGACTGGCACAGCAATAAGGCAGCAGCGGGCAGCGTACTGGAACCTCTCACAGCTCTGAGTGATGGAGAAGGCAAGTACTTAGCCTTCCCTTGTTTTTCCGTTGTTGTTTTCCCCACACAGGAGGTGTGTCCTCCACATTTCTCAGATATCCAGATCATGCAGAACTTTCTTCTCATTATTTAATGTTGGTGTCCACGTTACATCACTCACATTCTGAACACTGGATCTTTGCTAGCTCTCCTCAGGTGTTTTGTGTTGTTGTTGTCATCTATTTCATCCTGGTGTTCCCAGATGTTTTCTAACACGTACCTACAGATCAATCCAGCTTCTTCTGTTACATGTCACAAGCTGTCAAGAATGGAGCACAAGGACTCTCTCTACAAACAGATATCCTGGAAGGAATTCTGCATTTCTGTAGGGTATCTGTCTCCCAGAATGCCTAAATGGAGTGCTGGGCTTGGATACTGTGTCCTGGGGTGGACAGTTCAGGAGACAGCACTGGTGCATGTGGTTTACTGCAAGATGGGGAGATCAGCTGAGTACTCTTCTCATGGGTCAACCATCGCATTTTTGAGCCAGCGGGATATGTAATAGCAGATGGGGGATGCAGTGAGTTCGGTCTTTACCGCTGGTGTTGTGGGTATTGTAAATCATTCTGATTAGACCCCCCCCACCCAACCCCTTTCTCTGTACAAACGCAATGGCTTTGATTCTAAAAATAGGGTCAAAGTGGAGACAATGTAAGTACTTTAACCCGGTGAACACACGCGTAAATGTGTGTTTGTTGTTATAATTGCTGCGTGTTTGCAGACGATGACGTCTCCTGCTTTCTTATCGTTGAGCTGCTCCACGGGAGATTCTGTAAATAAAAAGACGTTGAACAAACAGAATTTCAAGTTCTTTGATCACTTCTGGCGAGGGGAGTAGTAGCCAGTATTCTGTTTCATGCTGTCGAACCAATGAGTTCTTCTGTGTTACCCCCACGTGCCCTCCCCCAAGAAAAACAGTTGGCCTCTTGACTGTTGATCTTTGTTTGATTTTCTTAGCGTTGTGTGAGTGCGAGTGTGTCCGTAATTGCTGTGACAGATATTACAGTTCTTATCTGCCTGTTGGAGCAGAGAGTCTACTGTGCGGATTGTGCTAGGCTGAGGGCCGGTGACCACTGGGGTGTCTGTGGTGGGTGACTAAGAGGTGAGGGGGGCGAACGGTTCACCCACTCCCACCATGCTGCTGGCTACCAGACCTGGACAGTAAAAGTGATGGAGATAGACATGTGGACAGGGTGAGCCAGTTGAGCTGTTGGACAAACCTGAGTCCTCCTTTAAAGTCCACAAGTCACACAGTAGGGGTGAGTTATCCGAGCTGAGTGGGCAGCATGAGAGGCCGGAACACACCGCCAGCCTGTGCTGCACTCACCTGCGCCCTGCACCAGACTCACCTGCAGGAACAAGGACGCACCTGGTGTGGACTGGGGACTGAACCACGCCCAGGACTGCACTTGCACGTAGGCACACAGAAATGCGCAGACACATACATACATGTATAAACGTGCACAAATGCATGCATACAAAAACACAAATACATACGTGCACAAACATTACATTGTCATTTGGCAGACGCTTTTATCCAAAGCGACTTACAAGTGAGGTGCAAAGGAAGCAAAAGGCGAAGTCAGGGAGAAGACATTAAACGCTGAGTGCCATCAGATGAAATTTTTTTCATTGGGTGACATAGTGACATATGAAGTGCAGGACAGAAGAATCTTTTGTTTTGTTTTTTTAAACACATAGAAATGTTGGAAGAGTTTCATCCTCGAGAGGTTTTTGAGTATTGGGAGAGAGGCTGCAGAGTGAGCAGAGGTAGGTAGGTTCTTTCAACATCATGGCACCACTGAACTCAAGGTTTTTGCTTGGGATCTTTTGCTGTGTGGTGTGTAGACCACTAGATGCCGTTCGCTGGCTGAGCACAGCGGATAAGAGGGATTGCAGGCCTGGAGGACAGTGTTCAGGTAGGGAGGTGGTGTTGAGTTGACCACTCTGTAGGTGAGTTTCAGAGCTTTGAACCAGATGCAGGTGGCCACAGGGAGCCAGTGTAGAGATATGAATGGCAGTGTGACGTGTGTCCTCTTTGGTTTCTGCTGCATTTTGGGTAATCTGTAGAGGTTTTATTGCATATGCTAGTAGCCCTGTTAACAGAACACTGCAGTAGTCTATAAACATACACAAAAACATGAAAACACACGTGCACAAATGGGCACACACAGGAATGCGTAAACAGATGCTCATAAATGTTACAGGTGAGGATTAGTGTGGCCAGAACACCCTGCTTCCAGAAGCTGAACCTCTGCCAGCCAACACAGTTTCTTATTTGTGCGTGTGTGTTTGTGTTTTGTGCAGTTGCAGTCAGAGTAGACATCATGTCACCAGAATAATTCAGTAACTAAAAAAAAAAAACAAAAAGAGTCACCCAAATATAAAGTATCACCAGTGAAAAATACAGTATAAACCTAAAAAAAATAGTGTGATGTTACAAATTAGTAATGGGATGGGAAATGACTAATCGTTATGCTTTATGTAAATGAGTATTATGTCTGACTGCTTAATGGCAGTTGTTCAATGTACTGACCACAAAGGCTGTCTGGAAACATGGACATAAATGTTCATATTACTTGCGTGAAATTAGCAAAACGCACTGGCTTTCCTGCCTCATATGTTGCCATATCTAAGGATGTAAAGCTTCCCTTGCCGCACTTGATTACAGACCTGTTTATTTCCAAAATATGAAACGTTTGAAGCCGTATTTAATGGCAGAACACACTGCTAATGGCAAACCTGCCTCCCCGAGATAAGCTCTTGGCTGGTCGCTCTAGACCATCACCCCCCGACCTCCATAGTTTCCATAGGGGGCTTCATTGCTTCATTGTTTCTCACTGGGGTAGTTTATGTCTTCTGATACAAGACCACAGAAACCATGAGTCCGAATTTACACTGCACAAGAGGTCTGGCATGCTCACACGCGTGTGTAATGGGGAGGAGGGGGGCAAGTAATCCATAAAATGAGTAAGAGAGGAACAAAGAGAGTGCATTGGGGGGTTGCAGTATAAAGAATTTTTATAAAATGCATGCTTTGGTTTTTCCCTAGAGGAAAGGGCTGCTCATATGGAAATTTATGGAACTGGCGGGAGGGTGGAGTTATGGACCATGATACAGGAAGAGCTTATTTGAGGTCACGGGGAGTTAATGAAAGCTGGGTCTGTAGACACGGCAGACCTGATTCATCTGTGGAGCCGACTGGGATGGTGAAGTGTGGGGGTGGGGATGGATGAGACTTGGGGGGGTTAATACAGACTCACTGAGCCCCTCAGACTGCTGTCAGTCACTGCCTCCAGGAAAAAGACGTAAAGGCAGCTCTTAGTGTGGAGTCAGGCAAGGTGACACGAGGAAGGGGCACCATGGGGGGGTGGTCCATTGTTAATATTTTATCAGCTCTCCGATTTTAGATGCGAGCAGCTCGTCAGTGTTGTGGCAGCTCTAATTAATATGAGGCCACCTGGGACAAGGGTGGGGAGGCTCCACCTCCCCCCATTGGCAGCATAACCCCCCCCCCCCATCGGCTGCACATACACAGTGCACAGATGAAGGTTCCTGATCCCAGAGTTATTTATCCATCTATTGTATAAGTTGGCACAGCAGGGGAAAGGGTGGGTGACTGCTGAGGGTGGGGCCCTTGGGGTGTGTGTGTGTGCGCACACTGCGACACAGCAGAGTAAATTTGTTTCATTTATGGTGTAATGGTGGCACCTCTAGTACAAGGTATTGTTACTGCCTCTGTGTGAGGGGGGTGCAGTTTATTTTAAAGCTTGGTGGGGTAACTGTTAGTACTGTAATAACAATTAATAAAAATGGCCCTTTCGCTTGTCTTCGTGTCCAGAGTGTGTGTTGGTTTGCCAGGGAGCAGAGAGAAGGTCTTGGCTGGGCTCATCTTGTAGAGCATTGTTCTTCACCATATTCCTTGCTCTGTCTCCTCTGGGATGTCCTGCCAGCATGGTCCTCAGAGCAGTGCAGGAGTGTGTGTGTGTGTGTGTGTGTGTGTGAGACAGACAGTAGTGGTTATGTGCAGCACTGAGCCAAAGAGCATGTTGTTTAAGTTTGTGTGATTTTTAGGTTTGTGCTTAACAGACAAATGGAAAATCTCTAAATGTTATTAGATTCGCAGGTGATTTACTTTGATAAACATATACAAACTGTATATATATACACAGGATTTAAAAAACAGTAATAAATTTGTTTTTTTTGGGGGGGGGGATTTTTTTAGACTGAATGTTCATTAAGACATTGGCAGATGACTCTATT
The DNA here is from genome assembly GCA_025773905.1 of Chitala chitala. NCBI lineage: Eukaryota > Metazoa > Chordata > Actinopteri > Osteoglossiformes > Notopteridae > Chitala > Chitala chitala. The sequence goes on from JABJVR010009122.1 coordinate 9,624, forward strand.
AAAACAATGGGTATGTTACTATAGACCAATAATTTTAAGTGGCATCTCTGTTTTGTAGGATATATGATTACTTCTTGTGGTCATGCAGAATCGTTATGTAAGCTCGTTAGCACGACTGTCCTCATTGTGAACGTGCTGAGCAGATGAACAGCGGAACCTCTTTATTCTCACGATGCTCACCGTCCACTCACACCTGTCCATGATATTACCAAGCGTGTTCACCGCCCACTCACACCTGTCCGTGATATTACCAGGCGTGTTCACCGCCCACTCACACCTGTCCATGATATTACCAGGCGTGTTCACCGCCCACTCACACCTGTCCGTGATATTACCAGGCGTGTTCACCGCCCACTCACACCTGTCCGTGATATTACCAGGCATGTTTACTGCCCACTCACACCTGTCCGTGATGTTTCCAGGCGTGTTCACCGCCCACTCACACCTGTCCATGATATTACCAGGCGTGTTCACCGCCCACTCACACCTGTCCGT
>JABJVR010009123.1:0-10117 GCA_025773905.1 Chitala chitala
GCGGGGAAGCCTGGAGCCCATCCCAGGGCACATAGGGCGCAGGGCAGGGGACACCCAGGGCAGGGGACACCCAGGGCGGGGCGCCAACCCACCACAGGGCTGAGTCAAACTATTTAAATGATTAATGAATTATAGAATCCTGTGTTTTATGTGGTTTTTTGCTTTATTGTTTATATTATGTATTATTATATGAATCTGTTTAACAAATTATAATCAGTTTGTATTTCTACATTGAGAAATCTGCTATCATTAATTTATATTGGTTATTTGTGTTGTTATTAAATGTGGACTAATCATTAGTATTTTAGTTCATTGTTCATGTATTTATCTTTATGTGGCTTGTTTTTGAGTCAATATGTGCTCTGACTTGTCCTGTAGACAATTACATTAGACATTTCATGAGGTATAAAATCACTGTGGTTAATCGTCGACATTGTTGTGATATGACCAAGTTAGGCAGGGCAATTAGGCTTCAAAACACAGATGGATAATTTCAGAACCAAACAATCACAGTACCTTGTTTTTGGTTTTTTAAAGATAAATATTCAGTACAGATTTAAGAATTACATTTTATGTCATGTAAATAGGGTCATGTCTTACCGTCACTGACCTGACCCTTATGTGAGCATGTGTTGCATGTAAAAATAACTGCATGTAACAGAGAGTTTTAACATAGTGTGCTATAAAATTACAGAAAAATAGTGTAGCAACTGCTGCAGATGGTGGCAGGTCGGCTACAGTGACAACGATGTCACCCCCAGGGCTCGAAGACAAGACCAATTGGCTCCCAGTGCTAAACACTTGAGTCTTTGGCTCAGCAGGCTAATCCCTTCTCTTTGTGTGGGTGACCTGAGGTTGAGTCCTGCCTGCTCCCTTAGTCTGGTACACTGGAGCCAATCCTTTGTCTCTGGTGAGGGCAACCTGGGTTCGAGTACTGCCTGCTCACTCGGTCCATTACAACATCAGCCACTCATGGAACGAGCAGCTCAGTACAATTTTTGTGTTCCAGCCACAAGTTTGAATTCAGACGGTGTTCCCTAAAACCTTTACAAACATGAAGCGGTAATGGGTATAAACCCCAGAAAGTGACACCTGAAACTCGGGAATGTTTGTGGTCTACATCCCACCCCTGCAGTTTGTGGAAGATGTAGTGGAGGGGGTTGTGAAAACGTTCAGTTTTCAGTATTTGAAATAAAGTTTAACTAACCTGCACATAAAATCTGGATATCAACTGGATCGCGTTTGTTTTTTGTTTTTTTTACACTGAATGCGTCCTACACCAATGATGAAAGTGCATTATATTTTTATTAATTGCTCCTGTGATTAGACTGTATTAGCTTCTCCTGTTGATTTGTTAACTAAAGTTTGGACCCTCAGTCTCACCAGCCATTGCCCAGATTGCCCTGCGCCTGTAACGATGCATGTTAGTGGTGTGGTTCCGTAACGATTAAACCACAATATAGAAATAACGTGGATTTAGCGTTTAATTGTTCATAATTGAACGTGCCTGACATTTCAGACCTGCACTGTGCACAGAACGACACCAGTCATGGATTATTTTGAATATTTAATGTTAAAAACGAAACTTTATGATATGGACTCTTCAGCAATTTAAATCCATTCTCAAAACGTGTCACCGTTTAATTGTGTAGCTAAATCTTCTACTTCTGTTTCTTCTAAAATGTTTCTACGTATTCGGTCGGTCTATTTGCAAATGCTTTATGTAAGAAGTCTAGTTATTCACCATTGTGATTTTGCATTGTACTGTGCAAAAACACAGTCACACGGCTCTCCTGCTTTGTGACAGCGGAGACTCCCACGTCGGGGATGGGCGGCGCGAAGTCCGTCACACACCGCCCCGAGTGTGTCACACACCGCCCTGAGTGTGATCCAGGGAAGACCCAGACCAGCAGAAAGGCATCACTGAAAAGAAGCAGACCCGGGAGACACCAGTCGGATGGAGTAACGCTGTCTCCGATGCTGTTCCCACGGACCCGCTTACCGACTGTCCAAGGATGCGGATTATGGGACACTTACTGCAAGTGTGAGAACTTCATCTGGGACGGGGTTTTATCTGGATCCCGGACAGATCTTTCAAACCAACTCCGATTCTGTGTGTCCTTTTCCGTTGCTATTGGGAGTGATTAAAAACAGGAGTGATCACGGAGACTAACTGGCCATATGCAAAAAGGAGGTGAAAGCAATGAAGTTTCGGGGTAAGATCTCACGTCCCGCTCTGTCTGATCACTGTAACGAGTACTGCATGAGTACTGCATGAGTACTGCATGAGTACTCCTGTACAGGCGGCATATGGCATGTCTAGGTTTAATACATTGTAATGCTGCTGTAGTTTCTGCAGTTACTGGTTATTCGTCAACGCAAAATGTGGCTCTTTTCGAGGCGTCTTACACACTTATTGTCAAACAGAACTCGGTATTATATCGACACGGTTGTCGTCATGAGTCTAAGAGGAAACCACCTGCCAGCTACAGTAGACTGACCGAGATCTTCCCACTTTGCTGATAAAGGCAAACATCGGGCGTCGGTGCCTTTGCTCGTTTTGTTTTGTAATACGGTGTATTTTATATGGACACATATTTGCAGCCGCTGTTGCAGAATGAACGTCCTGTGATTTTAAATCACCGATGGTAAAATGAAACGGTGTTTTTCAGTGTGTGGAAAGTGTGTAACTCACACAAAAAAAGGGAGAAGTCACACCGGGAGGTTCCAGGGTTGTTTCCCTCACGTCATGAAGGTCTATTACAGGTGAAAGCAGAGATCACAGCAGAATGGGAAGTGTCATGAACACAGTGCTACAGATTCACACACTTCGTGCTGGCTGTGTCACAGCTTTGGACTGCGCTGGTTTCACTTGGTTTGGACTCTAACTGAGAACAAAGATGGCTCTTTCATAAGGTACCTAGAGCTGGGAACCAAAGTGGTGCGCTTGGGTCTCTCCAGAATTCTCGTCTGTCCACTTAACTGCCATTCCATAGCTGTGAATATGTCAATCAGACGTTTATGAACTTTCGTTCCAGAAGTGGCCTTTCAGACTGTGAGCTCTGTTGTCATTTACAAATATCCATTCCGACCATGTTTAGCACAATCCAGATTTAAGGTTGTAAAAAGATTGTAATCTATATTTATACTATATTTCTACCTCCAATTTAATTCTTAAACTCCAAAATGAGACTTTCCGAGATTCAGAGTGTGCTTGAATGCAGTTTGGGAAATTTATGTGCACGTGTAATTGTGGAAGTGAGTAAAAATGAGAAGCTGAAAATATAGATGAACTCTTTTAGGTGAGTGTAACAGCACACTCGAGAAGATGGTCCTTTTCATCCCACCTTCATAGACCACAGATGTGCAACCCATTCAGTCCTGAACATTACTGAACACTGAATTTGCCATGTTATGGCCTGGGTTCCTTTTCTTGTCATCCTTCGGGTCTTGTGCTGCATCTGGGAGGAACAGAGATGTCAGAAGTGAACTATTAGAACATGCTGCGCTACACACAGATCTGCCCCTGTACGCTCCACGTTACTCTGCCCCTGTACGCTCCACGTTACTCTGCCCCTGTACGCTCCACATTACTCTGCCCTTGTACACTCCATGTTACTTTAACAAACTTGAAACCAGAATAGGGCCAGACACACGTTTTGTGGCTGTTGACGCTTTCTGCCACAGATTTGACAAAGCGGTAAGCTATGCAGACTGACTGGTTGGGTATCCCTTGATAGTCATCGTCAGGCGTGCCGTCTCCTGGTTTGACAGGTGTCATCTGTTTTCTGTGCTTCCATCAACCATGGCAACAGCGTTAAGGTGTGATGTCGGCATGTGTGGCTGTGTTGGGGGCGGCGGTTAATCCACCTGCTAATGCCCTTTCAGTACCTTTAAATTCATCTAGGCCTGTTTCACTGCAGAGTGCCCCTCTGTACTTTGGTCTTATATATGTCTTCAGGTGCTGTAGAAGAAGATGGAAATGACCTGGTGTAGTTTCCACACCCGCTGTGTTTGGATACACGTGGCCACGTGCCTCTGCCCTGTAGTTCTCTAATTAAGGCTGCTGTGAAACGCTTGTGGTCCGACTTGATTTTCTACGTGACTTGTCTTGTACGTCACAGTGGATTTCTGCCTTTGACAGCTGGTGGCGATCGTGTGGGCGCAGCGGGTAAGAGGTGAGACCTGCAGGAGCTCGTTTCTCGTTGGATATCACCGTATCTCCTGTTCCGAATGAGTCACGTCACCCTTTGCGACAGATGAAACTGGCAGGCACCATGTGGCATTTTTTTGATGCTGGTGGTAATTTTGTCACCCCCCAGTCTGCGTCTGCTTTGATGACGGGATTGTAAATTATGTGTCCTGCTTAGCAACAGCATTGGACAGAGTAGTGTGATGCAGGAGGTGTTAACCAGATCTGTCGGCTCGTACAGAGAGCTCCTTCTGGGTGATACCTTTGGCTTTGCAGACATTTGTTGTTCTTCTGGACAGATAGTTTTATTGTTTGACTATTTGTAACCCTGATATAAGAAAAGCATGAAAGGTAAAATGTCTGTGAAGTTTGTAGGAGTTTAACAGAACAGCCAGTGAATGTAATAATACAGATAAATAATGCAAGCTATTCTGTGCCCACTCCTTGGATACTAAACTCTCTACATAGTAACTGTGGTATAAAGAACATGTATTTTAAACATTCAAATTTGATCAGATTCAAGATCTTATAACAATTTAAGGGTGTGTGTATGTATGTGTGCGTGTGTGTGTGTGACAGTGATGGGTGTGTGAGCTCTGGTTGAGCCACTGCAGCATTCTGTGTGTGTGTGTGTCTGTGTGTGTGTGTGTGAGACAGTGATGGGTGTGTGAGCTCTGGTTGAGCCACTGCAGCATGCTGTGTGTGTGTGTGCGTGTGCATGTGTGTGTGACAGTGATGGGTGTGTGAGCTCTGGTTGAGCCACTGCAGCATGCTGTGTGTGTGTGTGTGTGTGTGCGTGTGTGTGTGCGTGTGTGTGCGTGTGTGCGTGCGTGCGTGCGTGCGCGTGTGTGCGTGCGTGCGTGCGTGCGCGTGTGCTGTGGAACATCATCTGTAACCACTTTTTAAGCCGCCACTGGAAGACATGGTTTATATGGAGGCCTGTTTATAATAAAACTACTGAAACGCAGACGGAAATTTAGGAGCTCTTTCCACCCTACGGCATAATAACATATAATATTTGATAAACGGGGATGTTCAATATGCACTCTGGCTTTAGATTCTGGGAGATCTGGGTCAGCATTCCGTTAGAAACTCCTCATGATGTCTTATTTTGCCATTTTGCATCCTTATTTTGAAAGATTAAGTAGAAATGTGAAAGAGCCAGTGGCAAGGAAAGACTTAGCTGGTCACCATAAGTGAGGTGCAAACATCCAGGTCACTTGTACTAACAGGGCTAGGATGTTGTGTGTGTCAGACACGTGTTGTAACAACGGACAGACTGAAGACAGTCTTCCACGCTAAACATAAAGCTCCACATGGAACAGAAACATGCAGGAATATGACAGATTCATCTCGAGACTGAAACAGCTTTCTATGCGGGCATAGCTGGTTTCAGGCACCTGTTTGGACAGCAGCTGACACTGTGGCATCTTTGTGCCTTAATGCCAAGCAGAGGCAACGGTTGAAATGTGACATGGGTAAACACTTGTCACCCGGCTGCCTTTGGCTTTGGTTCAGAAAAAGTCTTCTTGCCGGTCCAAGAGAACATCTTCAGTTTGAATCATGTGATTCTTTGACAAAGGCAATAATAATTAGTTGCATGTTTCAAGTGAAGAAACGTTAAATAAATTAAGCAATGTTTAATGAAGTTTTGCAACATTTCTTTACCATCTTGTCCATGTTTCTCACCATCTTTCTGGAAACTTAGGTTTTATTTTGTTTATAAAATGGATTTATGGCTGCAGACTCAACGTCTAGCTCCAACCAGCAAAATGCCCAAGTTCAGCGGTACCGAAGGGTCGTGTGAGCGTTTAAAAAAAAACAATAATGCTGAAGTTTGGCCTTTTTGGACATGACTGAGAGCAGTATTGCATGCCAAAGGCTATATTAAAGTCAAACAAAACACATTTTAAAAATAGTTTCCTGTTGGTTTAAGGTTGTTTTGTAATAAACTTTTTAAATCTTAGCACAGTGGCCTGGCAGAGCACAGTGCCATAATAGAGCTGGAAAATTACATTAGTGGAATGTTCTGTGAGAACATGACTATTAGTTCCTGTTGGAGCATGTGACGCTCTGAGTGTTACCGGCGTTTCCTTCTGGCCGTGACAAGGTCAAGTTGGGTCTTCTCCTTTATCCTTTTTGTTTTCGTCTATTGATTTGTTTTCAATTCCAAGACAACAGTGGTTGTCATCCTGTTTAACAGCGCTCCCCCTTTACTGAAGTCTTCTTCTGACCTCAATGTTAAATATATAACAAGATGTCCAGACATTGCGCTGACAAATTTGTGTCTATGGAAAGGTTGAGACTGGTTCCCTGGGGTTTGGGCTAGGGGGAAACTTGTTCAGTGACGTGTGTGTGTGTGTGTGTGTGTGTGTGTGTGTGTGTGTGTGTGTGTGAGCGAGAGAGGGGGTGGGGAGGGAGAAGGGAGGGGGCATTAAACAGAAAGCATCAAAATGAATATTTTAATTTCTAGTTTTGTGTGTTATGGGGTATTAAATTTAGCATGTGACAAATGTCACAGTTAGCTGGTATGTCAGACATCTCATAAGTCAGAGTTTTTTGTGAATATGTAGGCAATATTTCTGCATAGTGAAAATTAACATTAGTCTTGACAAGATTTTGTTTCAGATTAAAAAAAAAATGGAAAAAGTGATCATTTTATTATTGTCTAAAGTTTTGCAGTTAATGGAAAAATAGCACAGATGTAGCTTTTCAAAACACTTTTGAAAATCACTTCAGTGATACACGTTCTGATCTCATGGGGTGTGCGATGCTTGCTATCTTGGGTGTAGGGGCACGGGGGTGTCACAGTCTGTGACTGATGGCCTGAGCAGGTGTGGACACGTCTCTGTCTGGGGGGGGAGGCCTGAGCACACAGAGGTCACAAACACAGAGTCCTTCTCATGTCATGTGACTCCGGTATTGTGGTTTGCTTCAGTAGGCGTGAGAAATTGCTTTGCCGACTGCAATCTGAGAGCTTGGTCTTGGAAACAGATCCTGTCTGGTGCAGCTGGGTAGGGGGTGCAGTACAGATTGCCACAAATTCACCTTCGTCGAAGCTTTGAAACTCCTGTAATCTGGTATTTATTTGGGGTTTATTTGCTTTTCTTGAAACACGTCTGTATCTGGTACCCCCCTTCTCTTGTTAATTTTGTGACATGGGTGAAAAATAAAAAAGTCATATATCAATATTACCACTAGAGGGAGTCGGGTCCCATTCAATCTTCACCTGTTCAACAACATGCATTTAGTGTTAACATTTGAAATCGTTCTATTCTTTAGTTTCATTGTACTTTATGTTTGTGGCACAGGGACCACAGAAATATTTTATAAAATAGATTAAAAGAAAAAAGTTGTACTTTTTCAGTATGCTGTTTGTCGGGGACCTTCAGATACAAATTCTCTCTGTACTTCAGTGCGTATTGAAATGTTTTCAAAGAAGTCAGCAAGAAGAAAAGACATGATGTGAAATACTTTGGTCACAACAGCAGAGTGAGTTTCATGAGAAGAAGTTCGTGTGAAGTGGCTTGTTTTGTGTTGTTTGAGGAGAGTTGTGAGTGCACGAGCATCAGAGCTACTGACGAGCTGTGGAGTACAGGTGAGGAGGAGTCCCGCTGACTTTCAGGGACTGACATCATACAGGATGACAGCTTGGCTACATGTGCTCAGGTCTTGGCTACATGTGCTCAGCTCTTGGCTACATGTGCTCAGCTCTGTAAACACTTCATATATATATTGCCTTTCTACTTTGGTGCATAATCCATCTGCTGTTTTAACAGTCATTTGACAGAGACTTCAGTCAAGAACCGCAAGTTTTCAGACAGTGACAATCTATAATTTTTGTATATTTTACTTCAATATAGTAAATAATGTAACAACATTTAAAAAATTTAAACGTTTTGTTTGCAAGGCGAGTTAAAGTCCAGTCTTCTACTGACAGATTTTTATGCCGAGGACTATGAATTGCACGTAATAGCTGATCAAAGCTGTTGTAACAGTGCCGTTTCTCTGGTTACCGTTGCCAAGGGAGCAGCAGACCAATGAGAGGCGTCACTGTGTGAGGATGCTGTGCCTGGTGCTGTAGGACAGAAGGAGTGAGGAGCTCAGGCCGCAGCTGCGCTCAGGCCCTCGGCTCAGTTCAAAGGTGCGCTGCTCGCCCTTCGGCGGTCCCGCTGAAGCCGAACTCATAAACATGCAGGCCGGGAACCAGATGGGCTCCCCTTTCAAGCCCACTTCACATGTGGCAGTATTTACATTTGTGGGTCTGACTACTTTGGGCTGCAGAGACTGTAATTAATGTCCCAAGCCCCTAATCTGTGTTGGGGTTCTCATGATGCCTGAACATCAACTCAGTGAGCTACACCCCCCCCCCCATTCCTGTCTCTAGTACAAAGGGTGTACTCAATTTCCCCACAACGTCAGTATTTAAATCTTTTAAACAAGTTTTAAATGTTTTTATTAATAATTTGTTTGCCTTCATCCGTTACATCACATTGATGTGCCCTCTAACTCTAACATGTAAGCATTTCCCCACTTTAATGTTAGGCAGTTGCTTTTATCCAAAACCTCTCATCCCAAATCGTACGTCTGATTTTTGTGTAATAACTGCTTGACGTGGTTAGTCTCTACATTTTGACTGACTGCTTTGTAGTTTCACAGAATTTAACTGTTTGGGATATTGCTAAAATTTTTCTAATCCAGCGAGTCTGACCTATAATCTAGTGAGTCCAACCTGTCCAGTAATCAAAGAGACGATTCGTAATGAAATTTTGTCATTATAAAATGATTATTTCATTTTCAATCCTGATTCTCATTGTGAAATCCTACAGAAAAGTTAAAATATTGAGAAGCAAGATGTTAAATCAGTTTGAACACTGCGTATTCCACTCTTAATTGTGGTGAACCCTGTGCAGTTCACGTGTTTGAATGGGTCAAATCCTGCGTAGTCCACTCGTTTAATCGTGTCGAAACCTTGATACTTGTGTACAGTTTAAATGGTTGTATGTCTTCAGGCCTAGGTAAGGAATGCTTTGACCACATGCAGCACCAAAGTCTGCCAGTAGATGGAAGTAAAGACTAGGTGTGCAATCTCAGACCCTTGATGTTGGTTTGCAGAAAAGATTGCACGTCCAGTTTACATCAGATTAATTACATTTGTACATTTTTTTAATTTAGACCATAACCTTGGAGTACAATAAATCAACGACAAAGGGAAAATGAAAATGTATTCATCACTCTGTGTGATTTATTGCATTGTAAGGAGATAGAGTGTGTAGCTAGGTCAAGCAGAACAAATTACAAAGTACATGGAAACCATAGTCATTTAGCATAAAGAAAGTTCTGACAGTTCAGTACTTTGTCTTGAATTGTCTAGATGTTCTGCCTTACTGCAGCCGCAGTGTCTGTCTGTCTGTATATGGCCGTTTCAGTAGTTTCCCAAACAGGGAGTCACTCCTACCTGGCAACCAGTTTAACAGTTAAAGGGTCCTTGTTCCGTGACTGGGATTACTCTGGGACACGCTTTTAGATACGTCCTATTATTATTGTTGTTGTGTTGATGTTGTTGTTGGCTTTGGGCCATGTTTGCAGCTGGTGCTTCTTTGTGTCTTTACAGTAGGTGTGCTCCATGGACAGAGCTGCATGTCCTTTGGACAGGGTGGGAGGTGAACTGGACTGTTACACAGAGAGAAGGGGATTGTTTAAATGAAGCATGTGTCATTAATGCTGTGTTTCTTTTAGTTATGCTTGATTATGCCTCTTACTAGTTTTAATTGCCAAATGTGTATAATTGTGTGGCAGGATGAATTAGTGCATTATGACAGTTCAGACTAGGGATGCAGACGAATATTCGAATAACGAATATTTGTTTAACTTTTTACTATTCGAATTGATATTTTACTATTCGAATGTTCGTTTCTGTACAGC
>JABJVR010009124.1:0-10117 GCA_025773905.1 Chitala chitala
TGGACCTGTGTTAACACAGGAGGACAATCGTTTGGACCTGTGTGTTAACATAGGAGGACAATCGTTTGGACCTGTGTGTTAATACGGGAGGACAGTCGTGTGGACCTGTGTGTTAACACAGGAAGACAATCGTTTAGACCTGTGTGTTAACACGGGAGGACAATCGTTTGGACCTGTGTGTTAACACAGGAGGACAATCGTTTGGACCTGTGTGTTAACACAGGAGGACAGTCGTTTGGACCTGTGTGTTAACATAGGAGGACAATCGTGTGGACCTGTGTTAACACAGGAGGACAATCGTTTGGACCTGTGTGTTAACATAGGAGGACAATCGTTTGGACCTGTGTGTTAACACGGGAGGACAGTCGTTTGGACCTGTGTGTTAACACGGGAGGACAATCGTTTGGACCTGTGTGTTAACACAGGAGGACAATCATTTGGACCTGTGTGTTAACACAGGAGGACAGTCGTTTGGACCTGCGTGTTAACACAGGAGGACAATCGTTTGGACCTGCGTGTTAACACAGGAGGACAATCGTTTGGACCTGTGTGTTAACATAGGAGGACAATCGTGTGGACCTGTGTTAACACAGGAGGACAATCGTTTGGACCTGTGTGTTAACATAGGAGGACAATCGTTTGGACCTGTGTTAACACGGGAGGACAATTGTTTGGACCTGTGTTTTTAAACTTTCAGAGCAGCTTTTCTGAATAAAAGTAATTTAATCATCAGATGCTTTGAAAGCTGCACCCTGCAGGTTCTGTGACGGTTCAGATCAGCTGATTGGAGCAGCCAGTTACCTGAGTTTTGCCCAGATGAACCCAAGCCACAAACAGGCCTGTAGCTAGAGCAAGAACTGTGGGTTACAGATAAATACTTCCTGGTTAAGGTGCTTGTGTGCATGTAATAGAGTATTTTAAGGCAGATAATCATAAATATTATTAGCATAATTGTAAAGTATTTGCATGAAGGTGAATTAAAGACAAATGTTTTTTTGTAAAGGTTATGTCTAGAGTGAAGTTTTACTTCATAATCATGCATATATAGTTCATTATTTTGAACTGAGGTTACATGTAAATTAAAGGGCCGAGACGTACATTTATTTTCATTGTGTTGAAGTCTTGGTGCTGACTGAATACGTGTACCTCGTTTTCTGTTTGTAATTTGTCAGTAAGTGTCATATCACTTTTTATCATTTAGGTGAATAATTGTTCCTACTTCCACAGCATTTAAAGTGGGAATGCTAATCTGAGTTAAGACTGTCCTCAATTACAGGACCTATAACTACCACGGGGCCATGCTAGTCCAGGCTATTTTAGTATACTTAGTATTTATTTGATTGTTGTTCATAAGCTCAGGACCCCTATTTAAGACATCAGTTAAGACACCCCAACTGCCAAAAGGCGTGTTACAAATGAGTGACAGCTCTACCTTTGACCTTCCTCTGAACATGTTCAGTGAGGCAATATGTCAGATTTAGAAACAGAACCACAGGAAGCCTGCAGTGGGTTAAAGGGGAAATGTAAATGATTTCTTTTGTGCAGAACACAGAATCGCGTATAGAACTGCTTGCGGTTTTTCACAGGATCAGTTCTCATTGTGTCATTGTGTTATTTTTATAAGCAGGCAGGATGGTGCCTAAACATATCCAGACCGATTTCTACATTTTAATCCCAAACGACTTGCCTAATTACAGATGTATAGCACCTAAATATTACTGTTTAACATAACTTTTTCCTTTGTGTTTAAATAAAACCAGTGGTTTTAGCCCTTCATTACTCATCTGGTTAAGCCAAATTCAGGTCTACTCATGTTGATCCTTTTTTAGCTAGGTGCGAGTGTGACTTTCTTTAATAATGGTAGGCGGGGTTTTTGTCTAGGTCATCAGCCAATGGGAACTCAGGGAAGTCACAAACATCAGTGTCATCAGGCAGAGACAGGCCAGGGAACACCTGCTGGCATACTGATTGTGCTCTCCTCCCAGCGGACTCCAGAGGGTGTAAGTAACAAAGATCATACTGATTAGTGAGCCAGAGGTGGTATTTTGTTACTATATGGACACTATTCCCTCTCTGTCTCTGTGCCAGTCTATTACCCTTCTTTAAGACCTCCGCACAATACCAGAGGTATCGCTAGGAGCAGGTCTGTGCAGTGCAATGGGCCTGCTGTCAGGATAAATAGTAATAATGAGGGCATATAAAGGAGACTGACATGTGAGTGAGGCCGTGTGTCTGATATGTGTCAAAGAAATAAAGGATATAGGAGGATCAGAGGCCTGGGCACATCTGGGCACATCTGGGCTCAACACAGCTGCCAGGCCAATGGAACACTGGGATTCTTAACTGGCAGATCAGTGCAACTGGTGTGTCCCTGAAAAGCATTGAAAGTGTTACTTCTGCGTTAGTTTTACCTGAAAAACACACCAAGAACAAAGTTGAAATGTGAAAGTGATTAACTCTTGTTAAAAGTAAATCCGAACAAACCAAGCAGTGGTGTTATAGCCGCTAGTTTCTCTCCTCAAAGGCAGTGCCGCTGTGCCTTGTACCCAGGTGCCCCTTTAGATTTAAAGATGTACTTCTTGCAGTGGAAAACTGCTTGACACTTGGACAACTGCTTGACACCTTGACACCTCCCCAAAAGCGATGGATTTCACCACGTTTTTTAGTAACTATCACAGGAAACTGAAACTGTTTTGTTCTACGAGTAACCAGTGCTGTTGGCAGGCATCACTTGTGTGAAAATGGTAACGCATACTGTTTTTTAAAAAGTAACTTACTTTTAATATCACTAACTTTGAAACACAAATGCTTTACACAGTTATTTAAAATTGTAATCTAACTATGTAACACAGGTTTCCTGTAACGCATTAACCTGTCCAGAGCAGTGGAGGCTTTATATTAGACTCTGGTCACCTGTAATGCTGCTGTGGAGGATGCTTTTAAAATCAAAGAAGAGGTCTGTGGAGAAACTGGAGCATGTTGTGATAGTGGTTGCCCCTAGCAACAACTGATTCAATACAGTAGCTGTTGTAACAAGGATGTTCCATCAAATGAACAATAACATTAGTTACTGTACATTTGCTTGATTTTACTATATGTAAAGTTCTAATACTTCCTTCGTGAGAATCTGAAAAAACAGTGTCATTCTGTTTTCTTGTATAAATGATTAAGCTGGCCTTTCATGGGCTGTGCCATGTGCTTTAGGGAGAGATAAACAACCTTGTTTATTAAACCCATGTATAGAACCACTGCAGTCAAAACAGGGTGATAAATGTAGCTATAAAACATCAAAGAAATACATAACAGTATAACATATCTCTTGAAAGTTATCAGCTGATATCATTTGCATTTTGAAACCATGTCGTTATCAGCAAAAGGCCATTATTGAGAAATATATGAAAAAGAAATTGACTTCTTCTCTCATTTGGGGCTTTCAGGATGGTTTACAAGATAACTGTCACAGTTATAATACTGTTGCCCAACAAGGTAATCTATTTTAGGACAAAGCGTACATTATTTTAGTGATGGCTGTCTTGCATTTTTCAGTAGAATGCCTGTAATTTTTGTTCCCCAAAGAATGTCAGGAGCAGACACAGGAATATACAGAGGTGATGTTGCATTACTTTGTAACGTTTTGGCATTAACTTAAAACCCAGAGCTTAACCCACACTCAGCTTCAAGATGTAAGATGAACAGATCACACTTCTTGGCAATTGCCCAAAGCCAAACAGCAGATACATTTTGTTACCTTACCAAAAGTCCTGTTGGCTCTCCTCATCTCCTGTTTTTACCCACTGCACATCTATGCATTTAAATTATTTACTTTTGTACTTCTACTGGAAAGCTCATGTTTATATGATCATCTTGAAAAGATCTGGATGTGTATTTTTTTCTTCTCGACCTTCATCAAACTTATGTTAAAAAAAAACGATATATTTTGTTTTCAGATAAGGCTTACTAAGGGTTTGCTTCCTCTGCCTAACAGGTGAAGGCGCATTTTAATTTGTAAACACTTCTGCATGGACAAACTAAACAATTTATTAGGTCTTAAAACAAACACTAAGAAACTGGGAAAAAAAAACTCCACTTTAGAGAATTTCAATCTCCACTGTACTAGACTTTGACCAGTTGAGGAAAGGTATGGGAGACAGGTTGACACTAGAGGGAGCACAGATGTATAATGGGATAAAGATGTATTAATTTACAGGCCGTCCTGAACTTGCAGCAATGCGACTTACGAAAATCTATATTTACAATTTATGTTACAAATAAAAATAGTTGGGTAAAAATAAATGCCTGGAAGACGTACACCTGGCATCTCCACGCTACGGAGTGTGTCATTTGATAGCTAAAGTACTGGTGTGTGGGTAAAATGACCAGGAAAGCAAACCTGAACTGATGACAAAAAAATGATATTATCTGATTAGTGAAAAGCCAAGATTAACTAGTCTTGTTGCTGAGTGATGTTTGTAGAGGAATGCTTCTGACTCAGTTCTATGATCATCTTCTGTGATTTTTTTTTTTAACTAAGGGATGCCAGCATGTTTTGGCTTCCTACAGATTCCCTGTTTTATCATCACTTGAAGTTGCAGCAAAGGGATACTAATATTTCTACATATATTTTTTCTGTATACATTTCTGGGGAAGCGTGGCTCTCACTCAGCGTCATTGCCGCAAGCAAACAGGGAATCGTTGGTACAATGTCTTATTCTCCTACGTCTTTCATTCATCACCATTATCTGCTGATGGCAGAAGATGGTACTCTACACTATGCCATTTCCAACATGCATCATTCTTGACTTATGACCTGGTAGTCAGAACCTAATTCCATTGTACATAGGGTAAAGTCTATATTCCAAAGCCTTAAATATTATACCCCCACAGCCCAAAGATCCTGTATCTGTTTAGTTGTGTAACGTTGTATGTTTAAAATACAGAACGTGGTGTATATTAAAAGAGCTTTGGTTTCCACAGCAGGTCAATGTTATAGAAACATAGTGAGAAACTCAGAGACCTCTGTATTGATAACACCAGGGGCTGGAACTTTTAGTCTTGTCAGTTTGAAATTGGAAGACAATTAGCACTTAATTTAGAATCAGCTGACACTTAGCAAGTGACACTATGTGAGGAACTGACAAAGACCCTGACTAAGGTCCCCATATCCACCATGTATGGCAGAAAAATTCTGAAACAGATTTAACATCATTAGCTATATTGTAGTATTTACCAAAACATCATGAGATAATTGTCATTTTCATCTATATGTCACTAGTGGAAATCAACAGTCAGAGGGCAGGCTTATTTCTATAATCCTCTAGTTTTACTTCTATCCCCAACATTAATCATTTTCCCCAGGCCTTAAACGGTACCCTCTCAGCTTATCTGCACACACACAGCCAAATGTCTTCAACAGTGACACTGCAATCTGAACAAACGCATCTGTTATTCTCTGCCACTTGTTATAAACCCAAGTGTCATCTTAAAGCTCAACCATTGAAGGAGTGAATCAGAAGACGATAAAACATAATTTGCACCCAGAAAACAGGGTGCATTCTCAGAACATTCACCAAGAAGGTTCAGAACGTACTGGGAATGTTATTGAACGTTCTGGAACATTCCCTGTGTGCTGGGGTGTTGTCACATGAATCTTTTGCACACACACCGTGCTGTAAACGCCCTGTTGTATTAGCTTCTAACCAGCTAATAGAGAACGTTCCCATTAGATTTTTGAAACGTTTATAAAATTATATTTCTGCTTGTGCGCGTTCTGTAAATGGCATAGTGTAGAGTACCATCTTGTACCATCAACAGATAATGGTGATGAATGAAAGACGTAGGAGCAAAAGACTTTGTACCGATTCCCTGTTTGCTGGACAGCGCTATTAATTTGTTAACTTTGTAAGCATAGGACAAAAATAAAGTATGCACAATGGATTCTGAAGAAAACGTCACCTTGTTCTTGGTACATACATTTTAACAATGAATTAACTATGCTAATTCAATACTGGTATAGGCAGAAAGTCAAATTTATTTGTAATAAAGTTAAGACACAGAGTAACATAAACTTCTACACCTTTGTATATCCTGTCACTAGCGTACAAAATAGATCGGTTACCAAACTTCTTATAAAAAAAAGCACAATAACAAATGCCAGAATGACAAGCAGTAAACAAGATGAAAACGATGAAGAAGTAGAACCATTTTCTGAGAAGATGGTTTAAATGTTTCACCAAGCAAACTGTTGGCATATATTACATTTCAGAGGAACGGGTCATTGTGTGTGACAGATGACCACGCTGCATGAGAAAACGGACGATGAAAGTCTGGGGAGCGTTTTTTAAAAACAATACCGTGGTGTTCAGATTAGCAGGGCCTGAAACAACAGAAGCGTCTTTTGATTCCTCCTTCTCTTAAGGGTGAAGCACAATGGACACAGCAGACGTCCACACTGACAACAGAACGACAGGAAGTCACTGGTAAGCACTGGTCACGTTTTCCACTTGAGAACATCTAGGCATGCACTCACAGAACAGACGCTTGAGAGACTCCATTTTATAATTTTATAATCCCCCTCCCCCACCCTTGAAGAAAAAAACTCACACCTAACAAGTGTTAAAACCTGAAAAACTTATCTAAGTTTCAATGAAAACTTATGGCATACATAGATGAAAAAAATGATTTCCCAGCTTTTATGAAAAAGGAATAAAAAAAATTACATTCACATGCTACAATACTTACAACAAAAAGCCTTTTCAGTCAGTCTTGTAAAATCTAACTTTCAGTTTTTTTTTTTCCTAGAATCACATTTAGTCAATTTTTACACCTCTGAACCAAAATGAAAAACCATTAATATGCAAAACATCCCATATGGCACACTGCTGATCAGATTACCTTTCCTCCAAGCTAAGTCGTCTCATGGTTCATTTTTATCTACTTTAGTGTAGGAAAGGAGGGGGAAGAGTTTAGCTACCAGAGATGCCAGACTCATTTTATTGGCAAAAAAAAAAACAACAGTAGATTATCGTAGACTGGGGACTGGTGTTATATGACATACCTCCACAGTCAAGAAGAATGTAATAGCAACATAGCTTTCAGACACTGCAGTTAAAATATCCCTGTTGCTGTGTACGATTTTTTCTGTCTGATATTTTTTTCTGACAAATAGCTCGACAATTTATTCTTTGGTTATTTATCTATGTAAAAACAAAGAGGTGAATTGGTTAAAACATATTCGGCTGTCTGACTTTTTAACTTTGCGTAAGTGCCCGTCAGAAATTTTTAGTCATCATTGGTTTTGCAGTTGAGATGCATTTTCTTTCAAACGGTTGAGTAAACGCCCATCTAAAACACAGTCCTGGTTTCAGAATAATTCTCATGTGGAAACACAACTCAATTTTGTACCAGAATACTGCTCATGATGCAACAAAAATTATTTTCAAACAACATATAAAATTTTTTTAAGTCTGTACCAATGACAACTCGTATAAGTGCAAAAAACAATTTCTTTGGTCCAGAAATGAATACGATTAAAGGTGTAAATTTTCACTGTACTTGTTATGCAGCACATGCCTGAAATCCCCTTTGACTGACATATATATTACACTTACGTTAACAATATATTAAAATATTTACTTATTGTATTGTTAACAAGTACACAGCTCTGTGGTTATTCACAATTGGCTCACTAGAAACGGACTCACTTCAGGGAACAAAAAATGTGAACATGCATCATACCAGATCCTCTTCAGGCAAGTTTCTGTTGCAATGATTGATTTCAGTTATACTTGAGAGCTTGACAACATCTAACACAGCCTTGCTCCAATACAAACACACCTGAAACGTTAACGGCAGCGTGTGGTCTAAATAAAACGGCCTTTGCATGAACATTCAAACCCACAGAACAACAACATCTGCAAAAGGTTGTAAGTAGAAGCATTCTTTTCTGTGTTAAGAGTTTGCAGGTGGACCTTTTGGAGTGATAGCCGGCCTTCCTCTGGCTTCAGTCAGAGGACGGAGGTTTCAGTCTGCTGGAAGGACTGGGCCCGGGAGTGGCGCTGGAAATTTCCAGTGTTTTCTGGGCCATTCTGGGATGCACAGGAGTTGCGGGAGGTGTAGCTTCGATTCCCACAGGAGCTCAGATTCATCCTCTCCCACTTCCTCTTCAACTCCACCTGCACCTGGGCCAATGCAAATACAATGTAAATTTAATGTATCGGCGTAGTGGTCAGATGGGCTTTCTTCTTCTAGCTTTCCTGACACTTATACCAAATTCACAGACAATAAGCTAATGTCTACACACATGCATACACTGTGAAAGGAAGACTGGGAATTAAACATATTTTTTAAAATCACTAAGTTACAAAGTAAACCCTAGTTTGGATAACCTCTGCAGAGGCTTACGGTAATTTATCAGTGTCAGTAAGTCAAGGGTGCTTTTCAGTCTCCTTATTTGATACATTATTGTCAAAGTGACGACATGCGTGAAGGAATAAGGCACGGAGAGAAGAGGGTACCTCACTGTTCAGAAAGCAGTACAGAATGGCGACAACGAGACCCTGCAATCACAGCGTGTGCGTTAAAAGAAATTGCTCCACTGTACTCAGACTATGCAGAAACAGCACACCCTCGGATTTTACCTGAAATGATCCAATAGCCAGATCAAAAATTATTTTGCACTCGGACATGGAATTGAGAGACACGAACACGACGTAGTGAGTGCCGAACAGGGGAATGAGGAGAAGGGTCGATTTGGCGAGTCTCCTGAAATCTCACACACACACACACACACACACACACACAAATATATTTATATCTTGTCCACTGAATATAAAAATAATACCCAACACACTGCTGCCACATGCTGCCATGACAACAAGCTCCACCCGCCACTCTCCCAAAAACAACATTTCGCCCCCAAAGCCACGTGTCTGTGCTTACATAGTACGTAAATGTTTACACAGCCTGTTATTTTACTGGTTTGACCTCACTTTGTCACTCAGAACAAGTAAATGTACATATAATTTTAATGTTTGAAAAAGTAATCAGTTACTTCCCACCAAATGCCTTGTATAAGTGTTGAACACATTTATTGGAGCTGGACTTTCACTGTACACAAGGTCAGGGTTCACCCGAAGGTCACATGACCTGGAGCTTTATAAAGGTCACTGCAGTTTGCCTGTCAGTCACAACAATGTATTGTGCAAACAGTATCAGAGCTGTTGGCACAAGAATCAGGCTTAATACAGTTACAGGAAGCATTTAGTCATCACATGTACTTACTGCTCTGTTTTAATTAAAGTGAGTGAGTAAAACACAGGGTGCCACGCACGCACGCACGCACGCACGCGCACACACACACACACACACACACACACAGGGAGCTCCCACAATCAGAGATGGTCACACAGTGACTGCCAGCGTCCCTCCAGGACAGCCAAAATGTCTGCCTGCCACTTTCTGACTCATGAAGACAAAAGCAAATTACCCAGCAGGAGAGAGGCCACAGCTATGGTCTACACCTGCCTTTTCACTCTGTGCTGGTGAACTCACTGATAGTACAACGTTAATAGTCTTGCCCAAAGCCACCATGGCTCACACACGCCTGCTGACCTCATTTCAACAAATGGTTGGTTCAACAGAGAAAGCAGGATTTTGTGCCCCCCCATCCCCAAGGCATTTTGATGTTGCAATATGTTCGTATGATTTTGTTTTGAAAAACATATTTCCATGTAATGTTCATTTAACTTAAAGTTATAAATACATGTTTATTTACTGTACACATACTTGTGTATAAAATTAAGGTTATTGTGTTCTTAATCCATGTAAGATTTTTTCTTAGTCCTTAATCAACCTTGGTCCTTATTAAACCTTTTTCTGCATTTTAACCCTTACACATACCAGTCTTACACATGGAAATCGTACAGTGATAAATCCAAGTTAAACAAATTTTTCACAGAAAATTTTTCATTGAGTACTGAAAAATTGACCAAGCTCCTCCTCACCTTAGCCCTGTCCCTATACCACCCCACCCCTCCCCTCCCCTACCTATCTCAACCGCTCTCCTGGAAGGCCCACCCTAGCCCCGCCCATCTCCCCACCCCTCCCCTACCTAGCCCAG
>JABJVR010009125.1:0-10116 GCA_025773905.1 Chitala chitala
GATCACTGTGTAATGATGCGGTGACGCGTGCGCCTTACAGGACACGGCTGTTCACGTAGATCACTGTGTAATGATGCAGTGACGCGTGCGTCTTACAGGACACGGCTGTTCATGTAGATCACTGTAATGATGCGGTGTCACGAGCGCCTTACAGGACACGGCTGTTCACGTAGATCACTGTAATGATGCAGTGTCACGAGTGCCTTACAGGACACGGCTGTTCAGTTCCCTGCCAGATCCAGCTGCCAATCAGAAAGACAGCTGAGTTTGTACATCATCCTGCACTACCTTGTGTTCTACCTGCAATCTGCATATCCTGTCAACAGAGCCACAGAGTCCATTCCCATATTTATTAAACTCACTTTAATTTAACGAGTTTAGTAACTTGGATCTACAAATTTCCCCGTTGTTGGACTAATAAGGGATTAAAAAAAAAAAAAAAGTTATATACTTTTTTTAATAGTTATATACTTCAAAAAAATAATTTGAAACCTTAAATTTTTCAAATGTTTTATTTAGAACATTAAATATAAAACAAAGCACATTAAGTGTAATATGCGGTAACATGCAGTAATGAGAATGCCCATCAGTCTGTGGTCTCCTGTCATGTATGTAACCCCGACATCCAGCCCTGCTCAGCTTGTAATGCAGCGCTGTCACGACACTGATGAATTACCTGTTAGACTGTACTGTTCCTGTATCACGTTTCACATATACCTTCCTGTCCCACAGATACAGGGTACCAAAACATCTAATAGGGGTGCACTCCCGTCCTTCTATCGCTGCTCTGTGGACTGTAATCTCTCCCATGGCATCTTGGTGTGGTTTAATAGTTGTATAGCAGATGACAGAAAATCAAACCAAAGAGTAACCAAATCAGCACAAAACATCATCGGTACACAACTCACTACACTGGGATTTATATACAAAACACATGTTCATGTACAGCCACAAATAAAATGTAAGACCCATCACATCGAGGAAACCACCTCTTCTCTGTTGCCCTCTGGGAGGCAATACAGGTCCATAAAGGCCCCTACCTCCAGACTGATGGGAAGTCTCTACGCCAGTACGATTAAGGTACTGAACTGTCACACACTAACGAGCTTATGCAATGGACTGACTCTTTGTGTTACATCGACTTTTACATGTTTGATGCTTTTAATTTTTTTTAATTCATTGACACCCCTGTGGTGGTCACCCTACCCTGGGTGTCCCCTGCCCTGCGCGTCCTGGGATGGGCATCAGGCTTCCCATGACCCTTAACAGGATGAAGCGGTATAGAAGACAACTGAATGACTGTTCATTGACACTATGGGAGATGCGCTGAAATTTCATTGTACAGTTGTGCAATGACAAAGCTATTCTACTCTATTCTATTATTTTGTTTCTAGAACATTTGAGAAAAACATTTTCCTAGCTAACTTGGGTAAGAATGGTTTCTACTTTCCATCCCTTGCTGGAAGGCAGCATGTGCTTCCTGCTTTGGGTTTACAGACACACATACATATATGTGTAGACATGGTGTTTCACTGGTAAAACATCTGTCTCATAAACAGGAGGTTGTGGATTCTAACTGCATTCATGGGTACTGCCCTGTGATGGACTGGCACCCTGTCCAGGCTCTGTAGCCCTTGGCTGCCTGGGATAGGTTCACAACCCTACAAGGGACATGCAGTTGGGTACTGGATGGAGGACACATGCTGATATCCCACAGGAAACCAAAATATGTTTTATAAAAGTAAAATGCAAACAGACATACTAACATCTGTAAGGCGTGCATGCTGCGGGGGTTTATAAAGGGACACACTGAGAACAGCACTGACACCCATAGAAGGTACCTGCTGTATGTGTCTTCTCCACACCAGCTCTGAAGGATGGTCATGGTAAGGGATTTCTATACAATCAAGTGTTTAGTAGACTACAAAGCAAATATCACTTAAAACCTGCATTAACACAATAACATTACAGCAACTGTTTTAGGCCAACTATAGATGGGCCAAAAAAAAAAAGACACTAATATGCATTTCAGATATAGCAGAGCATTCCCTCCCCTCCCCAGACAGAATAGTCACATTTCTGACATTACACAGCTATTACAGACATTACGGTAACTACCTCCTTATTTGCTCCTTTCCTCTTTACTGCAGGTAGAACTGTAAAACCTACCCAGAAAAGGACATCTTTTTTGCACCTGTCTCCATGCATTAGTGAACAATAAAGTTCCAAGAGGTGTAAAGATGCTTATTTGATTGCATGAAAACACTCTAACAATCATTTTAAAATTTCATGTACTCTGTGACATTTTTATGAGCCTGCTATGATGAATCTGTGTTCCAGTAAAATAACCCACAAAAAACCACAGGTTTTCTAGGACTTCCTTCACTGTGAATACATGATAAGATCCTGCTTTTGAATCATCACAACATTCATACACAATTCCAGAACACTTCCAAGATAAGAAAAAAAATGAAATGTGTTAAAAAGGTATGACAAACTAAATCTTCTGACAAACGAGTTTTGACAAACATGGTGCTTCCAACATCACACAATGTCTCAGGTCATCTGCCCTTCATCCTCACAGCTGATCGGACTGGTTTTCAGACATGTCCTTTGGATGCCCCTGCGCTGTTACAAAAAACACAGTAAACGACTAGCAAATGACTAATTCCCGCACAAAAGAACCTTTAAGATGTCAGGAGCATTAGCTGAGTTATCCACTGCTGATGCCTGACGGATAATTCTACACCTTGGATGGCTTCAATTATCTTCACGACCCCACCTGTTCCATTTTGAAAAAGTCATACTTTACCCAATTTTGAAATACGAACCATACGTTGTAAAAAAAAAAAACTATTAGTTACATTCATTTTACAAATATAAAATAAGACTTTCTGATCATAGATGTAATTTTCCAAAATAAATCAGTGCAAATTCATGAAATGAATACTGCTGTATCACAAATATACACACAAAAGTGATTCAGACATACCAGTACAAAATACACACACACACACACACACACACACACACCCCTGTCATGGGCTGAGATCAGAACCTGTTTTGAGTGTTTCTCCTTTAACAACTAGTTTTTTTTGTCCCTGACACTTGTACAGGTGAGACCTTACCTTTTGATGGTTTACTATTCTCATTTAAATAGATATGTTCTGAAGAAAGAGAATATCAATCAATTTTTGCATTCCTCCTTTAATCACAAGAGTTTAGCTGTCCTGGGTTACCTGTGCAGGTGAGACCTTACCTTGTTCATGAGGTGTCGTGCTGTTCTCCTTTCCAGGGGTGTCTAAGTAGGGAGAGAGATTCCGTAAGACCCTGAACATTCCTCTGTCACACAGCTGCAGCCCTTTACTGACGTTCTGACCGTCTGTAACGGTCACCAGCCCAAATGTTGCTCAAAGCTAAAGCACGTGTGTATATAATGCAGTAAATACACCCTCCAAACTGCTCCTTATGATGCCAGAATGCATGCCTTTGCTGGTTTCCACATACACGTAATATTTTTATCTATTCATGCTGCAGCTTTTAGTTACAGAGCCTAATAGTCTGCCTAGGTACGTACGGGATGCCAAATTGGTCTCAGTCTTTAAATCCCGACTGAAGACCCATCTTCTCTGCTTTCTGCACAGCCCACGGTAATTAATGCTGCTGGCGCATTCTTTTTTATCTATACAAATCAGTGGAACAGTTTCACATGCCAACAGTTAGCTGACATTAACATCTGCTTCCAATGAATGCCCTCAAATCAAAGTCTCCTCTAGGCTGTTCACACCACTGAATTAACTTAAAAATAAGGCAAGACAGGAGCGTACAAGGTTCCCCAGATATCTGGCCTTTGGTGTTTTACCTCACACTCAGTCCAGCTTTGAACTGTAGAGTTTGTAAATGCTGAAATGTACAATTAAGTGCTCCCCGCAGTGGGGAGTTTTAAAGCTCGGATTTTCTTACTCAAAGGAACTTGCTCCTGCTTTCCCTGTTCCCCCCTCTTGTCGCTCTTTACATGTGTGGTAGAGGAGATTAAACCTGTGGTACAAGGGATTACAAGAGCAGTTGGATACAAATTGGCACACATTAGACCTGTGCTACAGTGCTACAGGTGATCACTCAATGTGAGAACACAGAGTACACCTCTGATGGACGGTCTGCTTTACAGAGCAGCCTCTACAAATGGGCTCGGTTCATTAGCCTCTACATCTCTGTAGAGTACAGAAACAAAACAGAGGCCTTTCTACATCCCTCTACAGCACAGAGACACATATACACAAATAACGGTTTCTACTTTTCATTTTTCTATTCCATTTTACCTTCCTTTTTTAAAATGGTTTAAAATAGTCTTTTAACATATGCAATTAAAAATGTTCTAATTTTACACTTACGGGGCTCCTACCAATAGTTTTCTAGAAAACCTGACAAATTCAATGGGAAGCAGGACAGAAATGATTAGCTGTGTTAAACTATTAAAACACAGTGAAGAAATGTATCAATTAGTAGCTGGACATGAACCACGACTGACCCAAGGCACTGTGCAACGCTGATCTCGACTGACCAACAACACACTGTTGAACACTGATGTCTGTAACGCTGATCTCAACTGTCATCTACAAGCTAAAATGCCATGTCACTCATGGTTATAATTAAACACAGTTCTGCTGATTGGTACCATAGTCCAATTTTTATTGTTTGCATGTGTATGTTTGTAATGAGGGGTCTTACTTACGAGATAAATCTCCACGTTTCCACAGAAAGAAAATCGATCCCAGTACCAGTACCAGTACAGTGGCAACGATCCCCACTATAATGGGTACACCATTTCCACTCTGAGCTGTGGAATAGATACAATGGACTCTGGTTTAATGTACATATTCAGAGCCTGCACTGCACGGTGCTGACATGCCTGTATTCACTTAACTGCACTTGTGTTTTCACATACCGACAGGTACTTTATAGACTCTGCTTTTGTCATGCAGAATGTCTCATGTTCCATGACACAAACATGACTGCTGAGGTACTCACATGGGAATAAGTCTTTCTCCAACACAGGATCACTGTCCTCCTTACTCACTGGGTTACTGAACACACAGGTATAATAGCTGTTATTTGTACTGTTGCTCTTCTGAACTGTCAGGCTTCTGGAATTCTCTGTTGACATCTTTGCTTTATTCTTCATCCAAGAGTACTCTGTGTGTTCGGTCTCCTCTCCCACACAGAACAAGGTGCAGGTGGTCTCATTGCAAGAATGGGTGACATTTGGTTTGGACACTTTTTCTGTATGACAAAAGAAACTCCTTTAAAAAGTACAACCCCTTTATTCCAAAAATGTTGGGATGATTTGCAAAATTTAAAAAACAAAATGCAATAATTTACAAATCCTTCATGATGTATATTCAATATAATACAGCACAGAGACAACATGCTTATAGTTGGAACTCATCAACTGTATTAGGTTTTCTACATAAATAATTATGAATTTGGTGCATGGTACACACTTTAAAATGTTGGGACATGGGCATATTCACCACTGTGTTATACCACCTCTTCTTTTAACAACACTCAATAGGTGTTTAAGAAAAGAACAAACCAAGTGATGAAGTTTTTAAAGTGGAAATTCTGCCATTCTTACTGAATGTATGTCTTAAGTTGCTCAGCAGTGCAGTAAACTAACGCAATAACAGCACAGTTAGTGACATGCTACACATGTGCGTCTCCTAAACCCACATGACTTGTGTGAGCCCGTGTGCTACACGTGTGTCTCCTAAACCCACATGACTTGTGTGAGCCCGTGTGCTACACATGTGCGTCTCCTAAACCCACATGACTTGTGTGAGCCCGTGTGCTACACATGTGCGTCTGCTAAACCCACATTACTCTGCTGGATTAAAACTTTTCAATAAATTAACAAACCAATGAAATGTTACTTACTCAGCACCTTCAGGTTAAACTCAGGTGAATGTTTTTGTCCATCTATTTCCACAGAGTAAACGCCATTATGTTTTTCAGATAACCAGCTTAATTTCAGTTCTGCCGATGATGTGTTCAAAGAACAGTGGTCAACACTACATACAGTGTAATAATCTGGGTGTTGGTCTCCAAAATCAAACTCTGCTGCTTTGTTTGGTCCAAACTTCCATGTGATGCTTCTTGGTCTCTGGCGCAGTTCTGGATTGAGCACAATCTCTCCTCCTTCTGGTCCAAAGACATCTTTAGCTGTACAGGTACACAATGTGATTGGAGATGTTAGCAGGTCTTTATGAGGTGACCTGCTCATACAGGCCCTCCCCCAGGAACAGGAATAAACAGACAAAAGATGCATAAAGTGACACGTGCTTTACGGCTCTGTACACACCCCCACTTTCAACATGTTCTCGGGACGACTGGCAACTGCAGAAATTTTGAAGAAAAGCAAACTGGAAATGCAATTTAAACATTTAAAAATTGATAAACATTAATGCTTTGAGCCAACTTGCTGTGAAAGGTTTTTTTTATTTTTTATTTTAGGCCTTTTGATTATCAGGTGAGCTTTTACTTGCTCAGATAATCTCAGTAATAGATTTTGATGAAGGGGGGGGGGGGGGCAGAAATTATGTTCATTACTGAATATGTCCTCATGAGTACATTTGTGTGTCTCTAAGTGAACTATATACACACTACAGTTGCATGTTATAAAAAGGAAAGACTGACGCACAAACACTGAGTTTCTGCTTTATGCACGTTCCAAACACTAAACTGTAATATACAGCACATTAGTCATGGGTCAACGGTGGCCCCCTTCCTCAGGGTCTGTGGCCCAGCATGAGAGCATGAGCCCGCTCCACCCTTTAAAAATGCTGTAGACACACCCCTACTCAGCAAAACATTCAACTGCACTCCCCCCTTCCAGATTGAAAGTTTGAGGAAGTGCAAACTTATTTCTATATTCCCTTCTTTGCCAATTTTTTCTCTTTTGTTATATGACATTTTTAGATAACTAGCATTAGTGTTACAACTTAAAGTGTAAGTGTATGGTGATCTCTGACATGCGTGAACATCTGACTACTCCACCCTGAAATAGCTGCACGCTGACATTACACAGGAAGAGCATGCAGCCCAATATCCCCACACACACACACACACACACAGCTAACAGAGCAAGAACAGAACGCTATAAAAGCTGATAAAACCAAGCCTATTTACTATGACAAGCAGGGTTTCTATGACTTTACCACAAAAACAACTCAGTTTGCCCTGTGTGTCACAACTCCTACAACTCATACTCCTCTACATCAGACATTTATGTAAAAGATGAAAATGACCTTCAGTGTCCTATTATATCCACAAATTCCTTCATTGAGAATATACATGCATATTACTACTAAATACAAGTTATTATATTATATACTTTGTACACTATTTAGGTGCTTTTATTTAAAGTAGGCCTACATGGCCAAAGTACAAATAATCTACATATATGGTGGAAGACGAGATGTCACCACATCCACAACCTGTTTAAGATCATTCATGTACATCATTATTACTGATTTACTTTTCACGTTGTGACTCAGTAGTACATTGGCATAATTATGTACAACGCATTGTACTGTAGGAGTTTATACACTAGAACTGTACGTTTTGAAGTACATGTGAGAATGCGGTAAACTTCTGGATTCGCGGGGCTCCTTGTATCTCTTCAAGAAAACGTGTACAGTTATAAATGGCTACAACAAGAAACTTCACTAGTTACACTCAGAAGAAACTTCAAAAGTTATATTACATCCTTACAACTTTCACCGACCCACTATAACTCAGAGTTAAGATACTAAACTGGTCTTTTACGAAACTAAGTGTTCAGTACTCCGGAAATTCCCCACCAATTTCTCCACACATAACATGAAATCAACCAATCTATAATTAACAACAGCCTTTTAAAATATTGTTAGTCTCTGATTAAGGAAAAAAATTGGAGAAACTCAAACAGAAAAAAGATAAAGGAAATAAGGCAAAAACAGAAGTCTGTTCAGCGAAGACAAATTTTTGGGCGAGGTCTTTACAGCAGCGCCTACATTTTACCTCACAAATTATTATTATTTCATACGCTGGACAGAAGCCATAATCACACTAAATCTACTGACGAAAGCACAGTCACTAACGAAGGCATTTGTTATATTCCAAAAGAAATAAGACAAAATCTTTTTCAATAAGTGGGCCAACACACAAAAGTCTACAGGTTCATCTCACACAGATCTCAGTTTGACCCAAAACGTACCGTGGCAGTCGTATATCGAAGCAGATATTCCCAAAAATAAGAAAACTGCTAATTTTATAGAAACCATCGCCTCTGTTTACAATAAATTTTCAACGTAACGTAACGTAACCGCTAACTATTCTCGGCAATAAGCGAAAGTGAAAGGTACGCATGCGCACACACGTCCAAAGGGCGAGGGAGTGGCAACGCATGCGCACACACGTCCAAAGGGCGAGGGAGTGGCAACGCATGCGCACAAACGTCCAAAGGGCCTGGCGGTAACTCTCCGTCGGGAGATTAAAATGCTGACAGGAAAGGAGCTGTTTATTGTCTTCATTCTGCTCATGAAAAGCCTTTTGAGAAGGTAAAGAAATACTGCACACATTAGAAATGTATTTCGTTTTTGAAACTGAAGTCAAAATGTTATTAAATGTAAGTATAAAAATTACTTTTTAAGGTAAATTTAGGACTCATTGCCATCCGTTGTGCATGATATTGAAATGTAAGTGCGGCCAACAGCAGTACTAACATCTTAAACTAGATTTTTTTTAGTTTTTACGTCACAGTAGCTTCCATCCGACAGCCTTGATTGACAGTTTGCCCTATACTCAACTCTTAAGATATAGGAGGATTTGTGACTCGTCAGAAACGTTTGAAGTTCAGGTCACATCGCTGTAATGATGTTCAGGATCGGGCTTGTCGAAGGTGGTTCGTGACAGATCGAGAAATGCTCGTACAGCCGAAATCACACACTAATAAAAGTGGGGAACGCATTACGTATGTTTCCACGGTGGGCAACATGCCTTGCTTAAATTGTGTACATTGTCACGGTGTGATAAAAAGTGATGGTGTGGCTCATCCGTCCACAGGACGCATTTACAAGATTAAAAGTCGTATTACGTGCAACACCAGTTATGTGGTTTACGTGTGACATGTAACCTCATGTATGTTGGCAAGACGAAACGCTTTTTGAAAACCAGGACTGGAGAACACAAGTGTTCCCTAAGGAATTTTGATGAAAAATCACCAGTGGCAAGACATTTCACAGCCAACAATCACACAGTGGCAGAGCTCAAGTACATGGGGTTAGAATCTGTACACACCCCACCTAGAGGGGGTAATAGACGTGACTTACTATTACGCAGAGTGCGCTATTGGATTCACATCTTAAATACTCTAGCTCCCCAGGGTCTCAATGAGGATTTGGGGTTGTCTTGTTTTTTGTAAGTTTGACACTAGGTTTTTTTAGTTGTTTCCTGTAAGCTATTTTACATAGGTTTCTTGTTGTTAACCCGCTGTTGCCATGTTGTCAGTAAACTTCTTGTTTACTATCCTTGTGTTCTTGGTCATGTGACTAATGGTTGTGCATATAAGGAGTAGTCGTTATTTTGTTCAAGGTATCACACACTGAGGAAGGACCGTATGGTCCGAAACTTTTGTTTAAACCTCCGAATTAAAAAAATTCTTGAAACAGAGAGTGTTGTCCTTTTTTCTTTTCTTTTTTGATAAAATTGGATTTTTTTGGGGGGGGGGGTGTTCAGCACCTTGACCAATACACTCTTATAGAGCACGTGCTATTATAATAAATATTAATGTCTTAAACTACCAAGTGTACGGAAGTCTGTTAGAGTAGTGATATACTGTAAATAAGTACAGTAATATAGCGCCACATCTGCGCCCCGGAACGTCTGGGTATCTTTTTACACGTGTTTTCTGTGTGTACTTTATCTGTCCCCCGCCCTGGGTGTTCCCCCGCCCTGGGTGTCCCCTGTCCTGTGTCCCCCGCCCTGGGTGTCCCCCCGCCCTGCGTGTCCCCCGCCCTGTGGGTGCCCCGCCCTGGGTGTCCCCCCGTCTTGTGTCCCCCGCCCTGTGTGTGCCCCACC
>JABJVR010009126.1:0-10116 GCA_025773905.1 Chitala chitala
AACGTATCACACATTATAAAAATAATGACTCTGAAGTGAATTACAAAAATGTGTACATGAGGACGCAGGGAAATTCAATATTAAACACAGCTTGGTGAAATACCGGTTGAAATGTTCCTATCCTTTTGTTCACACTGCTAAAGTAAAGGTGCCATGAGGACACCCAGGTTCACCAGACATATATGAACTATGAAAATAAAGACAATATAAATCTGGGGCCACTTTTAAAGTTTAAGCTAAGATACAAGTGTGCTACTGATTAACCACCTAGTTATTCCATAATGATCTTAAAAGGTAGGGCATCTTAAAATCATCAGAATGAACACCATTACCTTTATGTACTCTGAGGTCTCATTGTATTTCCTCTTTATTTTCTTGTACATGTCCAGCTTTTCCTCCAAAATCTTGATTTTAAGGTTCAGCTCATCCTAGACCCAGAAAACATACAAATATAAGCTTTAAATGCACCAGCACAAGTAGAAATACTTTCCTATAATGGAACCAGATCTACCAGTGTCTGCTCAGGAATGAACATGTCAGCGGACAAACCAGTTTGGCCGAAAGGTTCCAGGCAGCTCACCTTGCAGCCTGGCACTCCGCGGTCCAGCGGGCTCAGCTCGTGTCCCGGGTGTAGCATCACACACTCTATACACACGGGTTCCTCGTCCTTTATGCAGTACAGCTGAAGTCTCTGTCGGTGTAGGCCGCAGAGCACCTCTTCGCTATGGGGAACCCAGCAGCCCTTCTCCCTCTGGTAGGTCTCACAGGTGTTCTTCAGGGCCCGGTTGGGTATGGGCTGCTCGCCGTCACATTGCTTCCTGCACACGGGACACACCCGGGTCCGCTTCTGGTCCCAGCAGGACTGCAGGCAGCCGTGACAGAAACTGTGGCTGCAGGTAAGGAGCACGGGCTCCTTAAAGATGCACCGACACACGGGGCATGTGAGGTCCTCCTCCAGGAGAGAGGGCCTCTCCGCCATTTCATAATCAGCCATTACTCCTGTGATCTCAGGGTTTTACTTTCACTTTGTTAATCAGTTCCTCAGGGACATTTCAGCTCTCCAGGTCCACAGATTTCCCAGTCCGGTTCCTTCACCAGTCTCCTTGGGTCACAGAAACGCTTTTGACCTTTCTCTTTATTAAGTCGAAAACTCAAAGCTGGTGAGATTTACCCAACTGTAGCACGAGCAGAGCTGTTGTGACCGCTGACACGGAACCCAAAGCCGGAACTCCTCCCCCTTTCTCTTTCCGGTTTAGCAGACGGAGAAGGCTGCGGTATTTCAAAGCGGACAGTAGAGGGCACAAACACTCTCATACTTTTAAGCAGACAAAGGTTTGGGAATGAAAAGTGCTTTTGCATTTACCATACAGCCGAGGAAGGTTTCAATGGTTTCAGATAATCATTGCGACTCAGCGTGTTCCTTGTTTGTTACCAAACCCTAAAGCTTTTGCTTCCACTGTCAGCAGTAGTAATATATTTATGCATTATTTTGTTAAGTGTATAGCGAATTTCTGTGCCATAAGTATCCAGTGTCCCAATAGGTTGAGCGCAAATTACAATTCTAGTACTAATACTAGAGACCAATATGAGCGCTTATTGTACTATAATTGTTAGATACATGTCCACTGCATGCTCCAGTGTCCATTTAAACTGAATGTTCACTGCACACACGGTATGTCCACTCCCTATATATGCATACCCATTTGCACACCCACTTTAAATCCACTTTTTGTCCTGCTTGTCCAGCTCCTTGCAGGAGACACGTTTAACTGCAGACTAAGTTGCGACACATTAATGCAATATGGAGTTAGTTGTTATATCATTCACTGATATGTAAGCACAGATACTCCCAACCTAAAGTGGATGCATTAAAGTTAAAGCATATGGTATGGCAGGAGACGTAATCGCCGTATAAGCCAGCGCTCGAGACGGACGGGCCGCTCGTGAGTACGTCCTGCGTGGTCAGCGTTGACGTTGCCATGAGGGGGCCGTGTGCGCCTCCGCCTTCTGCTGCTGGCCAGTACGTGAGCGGCGGACGGTGCCTCGCCAAGCACAGCTGAAACGATGGCTCGCCTCCAGTCGGAGAAGTGATGCGCTTTCCCGATCAGTACTTCGCCATGCGTCTCGCTCGCGTTATTCTACATCTTTTCTCTTAATATTGTTTTTGTGCATTCGTTATTGTGGCGGCTGCTTGGCAGGCCTCTGAGTAATCCTCGGCCTGGAGTAGCCAAGAGCAGAGCAGGCAGCTGGTGATACCCGGCTGGCTGGAGGTGATGCTCACGGAGCCTCCAGCTGGCAGCATCAGCAGCCGAGTTAGGGAGTGTGTCAGCGAGCGAACGGCACACACACTTATCTGCACACTTTGGTGTTGGGAGCGTAACTGGAAATGTGAAGTAATTATAGCACGACGGCTGAGAAGCAGGTGAGCAGGTCGCGGTTTATTTCTGTTATTTTGCTGTTTATTGTGTGCAGTCTGTGCTTTGTTTTGTTCGCCATGGATGGTGCAGTGTGTGCGGGGACCATTTTCACAGCTCTTAAATGTCAGTTGAACGACACTGTTGGGTTGGCTTAATATAACACGATTGTTATATAATAAGCGAAATCTGTAGATTAATACGTTCTCGCCTTTGTATTGGTTTATTATTTTGTGAATTCCTAACTGGATGCGCACGGACCCGTGCCTCCCTTGGCACTGTGGTGTCCGCGGTGAGGTTTTGAACCGAGTGTTTGTATGTAAATAATTCAGTTATTGTAAGAGTAGCTGCAGTTATCCTGCACTCTACGTCTTCCTGCTAATTTAATGATACGTGTCTATTTCAAATTTAAAATACTAGACGTTTTTTTCGAATGAAGATGAGGTCCTCTTCTACATCAGACTTGTTTTACCATGTATTGCTATTGTGATTTGCTGAATGAAGATGAATGAATGTTAGTTTATTTGTCAGGGACAGTGTACATTACTTCGCATAACTGTAAATGCAGCAGAATGAGCCAAACGGCTGTTTTTCAACTGCAGTCCCTGGACAGAAAGTGTTATAAAGACAATAACAAGAACCCCACAGCAAAACAAACAGTTAAAACACCAATGTAGACTATGGATGTAAGGCCAGGATACAGGGGAGGTCTCATTAATTGTGTTAATGTTGACAAGCCTGATTGCTGATGAGCCAATTCCTCAGATTAATTTTGAACATGTTATATGAATCCAGTGCAGTATTTCTTGTCCATACGGAGACAGTCATTATAGCACTTTCTGAACCACAGACTTTTTTTTTATTATCTAAAAAGAGCTTGGTAATCGAGACTGTCCAGCCGTGATTACCGTTTCTGCAGGGGTGGATGGTATTGGTGCCCATGGCTGTGTTTTTTGTTTTGCATGGAGCTACACATTTCCAAGACCATTATTGTAAATCTGCACATTGTTGCATTTTTAGAAGCATAAAGTCATAAAGGTACTAATTGGCACCTATCATTTCTGATGATTGTTTGTACTTGTTAAATAGGGTACTTATTTGTGCTGGTGCAGCTTATCTGTATTGCTATGCTGTATTTGTTGTTGTTTCAGATGCCAGACTTTTGACTACATTTAAGGATTCCAGCAGTCTTATGCCTGGTGCCATGGGTGAGGGAGAGATGGCCTCCAGCCTGTCTCCCATTTTGATGGTCCTTCTGTGGGCCGGAACCCCTTCTGTTCAAGCAGGGGACTGTAAGGGCCACAGGCAGGTGCTGAGGGGCCCACCAGGTTATGTCACAGATGGGCCAGGAAACTATTCAGTCAACGGCAACTGCGAGTGGCTAATCAAGGGTAAGGAGGTGTTTGGAATAGTACAGAGGGTGGGTGGGTGGGTGGGTAGGGAGCAGACCGTGGGTGGGTAGGGAACATGTGGTGTTCCTCTAAGACTGATGGAACCAAGGATAACTTGGGTAAGCTTATGGAGAAACAGTAATGAATGCATGTTATTGGACCTTTGTTACTTAGGGAAGCTTTTGATCTGATATTGAAAAACAATTTGCATCTTCAGTAAGATATTCCGTAATTATGCTAAGAGTTGTGCTTGCAGTTCTTTAAAGACAAATGTGACACACTGCAAAAAAAAAAAAAAAAAATGTTAAATTGGCTGAAATTAATGTTAGTTCCTAAACAATTCTTTTTTAACAGTTCCTTTTCTAAGCATTACTTGAGGGTTGCTAGTTACTTAATTTGCTTTACTGACTGTCTCTCTCTCTCTCTTTTTTAACGTTTCTGTTTAAAGCTCCAAGCAGCAGCTACAGTATAATTCTGAACTTCACCTTCATGGAGACAGAGTGCACTTATGATTACCTGTTTGTTTATGATGGTGACTCCTACCAGAGTCCTCTCCTGGCTAGTCTGAGTGGTACAACCTCACCACAGCCTATAGAAGCTAAGTCTGGCAAGGTAACAGCATGCCTTACACCAAAACAGAACACACAGCTGTGTAGGCAGTATGTACAGCAGCTGTAATACCTTATGTACGTGCTGTGGTAAATGTCCCATATATATATGTGTGTGTGTGTGTGTGTTTGTGTGTGTGTGTGTGTTAAGTGTTACAGGTTTGTCTATATGCAGCGAGTACAGAAATTGCAGGCATAGATTCGGTGACTAAGACATGAAATGTGCTGTAAATTCTGCATTATTTACACTTGCATGGTAGCAGATGTGATCAGCTCTTTGTTTCTTTCTGTCCCTACAAGATGCTTCTCCACCTCTTCAGCGATGCCAACTACAATCTTCTTGGATTCAATGCCACCTACCTGTTCTCAGTGTGCCCCGCTGCGTGCAGCGGGCACGGGCGGTGCAACTCGGCCACATCCCGATGTCAGTGTCATGAGGGCTGGGGGGGCGCTGACTGCTCCACCCCACTCTGCTCTCACACCTGCGCTCAGCACGGCTCCTGTGACAAGGTCAGTGTGTGTGCCTGCTTGTGCGCGGCCTGTTGAGCCAGTTTTTTTTTTTTTTTTTTCCCCCTCTCTAAGGTGAAAATGGTCAAGCGATGTGTTATGGGTACGTGCCAAGCAGAAGGACGGGAGAGTCCGTCTTTACTTACTTGCGTTTGTGCTTTTGGCCCCACAGAATGGTGAGCGCTGCATATGCAGCTTGGGTGTTGTGGGGCGAAGCTGCCAGCTGGGTCTCCATGACGACAGTGGGGCGGGGCAGTGGTGGGGAGTGAGCGAGGGCGACGCTCGAATGCGTCCTCGCACCGCTGCAGCCGGAGTGTACCTGCCCCTGACAGGTGCTTTGTACATCTTCGGAGGTGAGAGAAGGAACGCCATGAGGCACTACACATCTGAACCGTGGTAGAACATCTCAGCAGCAGGGTCGACACAAGGCCCAGCAGGTGCCTGAGTGTACCATGATCAAGTCTTAATTGGTGGGAAACAATGGCAGAAACCTGTAAATGCTCCTTTACAGCTGGTGTATTTACCTGGTTGTGTTAGTAACAACAGGAAAACTTTTTAAAAAATTTTTATGCAAAAAGCATTTCATTAGGAATTAACGTCACATAAGCAGCAATCTGCGTACAACAGTTATGAAAGCCATTGTTTTTAGAGGTGTACAAGTTGACAATTTGGGCAAAATAAAACATAAATTGTCCTGTCTTTTCTGACATAAATGGTATTTGGGAATCTGTTCCTAACCGGCAGGCCACACTTTGTGTTTTAGTTGTTACTGCTGAAGAGTGATTATTGAGAGAGTGAGAAGGGGCTAATGGACACTGGCTTCTATGCATGTTTTTCCTCATTGTTGTGGGTTCCATTGGATCATTGTAGCTGTATTACTGGTTCTTTTTGAATAGGACTAGGTAAAAAAGCCAATGCACACAACAAATAATCAACGGTTTTGTTTTTAGACATGGCCTTGGTTTGGATTATCGAGTTGTGTTGTGCATTACGATTTTGGAGCGTCCTGCCGTTTGTGCCTCTTCAGTGTGTTAATCAAACATAGTTTTAATGTTAGCTGTTTGTTGTTTCAGGGTTTGATTTGAACAGAGCTCTTGGGGACTTGGTGAAGTACAACTTCACAAGCAATCAGTGGGAGGAGATCATGCACACGTTCAGCCCTGTAAGGACAAGCCCTGCATCACAGGATTGTTTGTGCTGTGTGGTTTGTCTTCGTTACTTTTATTTTCTTGCCTGCGTCGGTGGGCTGGTAGGGTGGTGAGCTGACTCGTTCAAGTTTTCAAGATTCAATTCGATTAATTTTTATATAGCATCTTTCACAACAACGTGCCTCAAAGATGTTGTGTTGCAGAGAGCCCGGCATTCTCACACGGCTGTGGAGTGGCGTGGGAAGATGGTAATCTTTGGAGGCGAGCTGGCAAACAGCTCATTAGCCAGCGACGTCTGGAGGTACCACCCACTGGACAACGCTTGGCAGCAGCTAGGCCAACCAGACTCTCCGGGGGCGCCGAAACTGGCCAATCACGCGGCTGCTGTGGTGGACAACTATCTCTATGTGTTTGGAGGTAGTTGTATACCGGTTATACTTTTCTAAAAGAAACAGTCACATACAGAGGAATTGCTGTGCTCATAGGTTGTGCCTTCACATGTCTTCCTCTTCGTCATTCAGGACGGACAGAAGACGACATGTTTTCCTCGTCTCTCTACCGGTTCGAGCTAGAAAGCGGCTTGTGGGAGATGGTGACGCCATCCGGTGGGAAGCCGCCTGCCACAGCAGGGCATTCCATGGTGTTCCATGCAGCATCCCGAACGCTGCTGGTCTATGGAGGGCACAGGCCCACCACTGCTAGGTGACTCTTACAGCACTTGTGATGTCTGTAATGGGGACTGGTTGTATCGTATGTGTGTTTGTATGATGTGTGTTTTCATAATCGCCCCCAGGTTCAGCGTGCGAGTGAACTCCACAGACATCTTCCATGTGGACCGACGCTTTTGGACTTCATTCCGCTCCCGCTTCCCAGCCAGTGGCCCCAGAGAGAGGGCTTTCCACTCTGCCACTGTCATCGGCAACTACATGGTGGTGTACGGTGAGTGCAGTGAAGAAGCAAACCTCAGGATGAGCCATCTAGGTCTGTCAGTGCGTTCAGGGTAGGGATGTAACTTAGCTCACAGTTCAGTTCGATTCACAATTTTGGATTTGATTTGATTTTTCCTGATATTCAAGACAAAATTCTAATTAACTTTTTTATGCATTTATTAATTCATTCATTCATTTATTTTTCCCTGAGGCAAAAACAATGCCAAACTATATTTCTTCTGCACAGGCAGTGGCCGGAGCTTTTTTTATTGCGGTGGCCTGTAAATGCTGCTTCGTATTGCTACAGTGGTGTAAGACGGTTTCCCAAACCGTGGCCTGCAGATGGGTACCATACGCTAACCGAGCCTCAAACCAGCCAGAAAAGCCCTGTTAGTGGGTGTGTGTAAAAATTTGCATAAAATTGCATATCGGATAAATTTCCAATATGTTATGGACCTTTGTGCTAGTCACAGTTTATCCATAACGATCACTATCAAACCAAACAAGGTCAGAGTTCAGTGATCGACTATATAGTTGTATCATCAGATTTGCAACCATATGTTCTGGAGACTCATCTGAAAAGAGGAGCTGAGCTGTCAACTGATCACTTCCTGATGGTGAGTTGGATCAGATGGTGGGAAAAAATGCGAGATAGATCGGCTAGGGCCAAGTGTGTGGTGAGGATTTGCTGGGAGCCTTTGGCCGATGCTTTAACTCTCACCTCCGACAGACGTTCTCTTGTATTCTGAAAGAGGCTGGAAATATAGAACTGGAATGGGCGATGTTCTGCGCCTCCATTGGTGAGGCAGCTAAATAGAGCTGTGCTCAATAATCCCCGAACCCACTGATGGACACCAGGGCTAAAGGGAAGTGTGAGACTGAAGAAGGAAGCTTTCTCAGCTTCATTACTTTGTGTAAAGAGCTGATGCAGTGTTGTATGGCCAGGACAGAATCTGCGTTGCTCTTTTTGGATTCAAGATTCAACTAATGTTTGGACCTGCCAGGGCTGCCCTTTTTCAACAGTTTTGTTCATAATCTTTATGGACTGAGTTTGTAGGTGCAGCCAAGGGGCACAGGGTGTCTGATTTTGGTGACCTCAGACTGAATCTTTATTTGCATATGATGTGGTCCTGTCAGCTTCATTGATTACTGACCTCCGGCGGTAGCCGAGTGTGAAGCGACTAGGATGAGGGTCAGAACCTCCAAATCTGAGGCTGTAGTTCTTGGTTGGGAAAAGGTGGGTGTTTTCCTTTAGGCTGGGAATGAGATACTTAAACTCCTGTTTGAGGCAGAATCTCTGGATATGTTTCACCAGTCAGGGTACAGTGGAACGAGAGATTGACAGCTTGATCAGTACAGCATCAGAAGTCATATGGAAATTTTACTGGTCTGTCATGCTGAATAGAGAGTTGAGCCGAAAGGCAAAGCTGTTGATGTACTGGTCAGTCCCAGCCCTCGCCTATGGACACAAACTCTGGGTAGTGATGGAAAGAATGCGGTCGCAGGTATAAGAGGCGGAAATGACCTTCCTCTGCAGGGTGGCTGGGCTCAGCCTTAGAGAGGCTCGCTACTTCTCTGCATCAAGAGGAGTCAATTGAGGTAGTTTGGTTATCTGTCTAAGATGCCTCCTGGACACCTTCATAAGGAGGTGTTTCAGGCATGTAAATTGAGAAGAGGAGCCCGGGGCAGACCAAGGACTAAATGGAGAGATTGTATCTCTTGGCTAACCTAAGAGTGCCTGAGTATCCCTGTGGAGGAGCTGGAGGAGGTTGCTAAGGAGAGTGAGGTTTGGCCATCTCTGCCTAGACTGCTGTCCCTGCATCCTGGACCCAGATAAGTGGAGGAAAATGGATGGATAAATATTTTTCTGTCTTTAAATATCTGCGATCTTTTTTGGATTTCCCCACCCCACTCCTCCCTTAAGGCGGCAACGTGCACATTCATTACCAGGAGGAGAAATGCTACGATGAGGAGATCTTTTTCTACCACTTGGGCTGTCATCAGTGGGTCACCAGCGGGGAGAGTCCTGTGCAGCGTGAGTTACACCACCTCAGTGCCCGCGTGTAAAACCTATCAAATTAGTTACACTTGGAAGCAAAAGTGCAACTGCTGCCTTAAAAAAAAATAAATCAGTGAACTCAAATTGAAGAGAAATTAGTTTTGAGTTGAAACAAAGTTTGTGTAAGTTTATTTAACTGAGAAAAGATTCATTGTGTAAACATTGGATTTTATTTTCTCAGAATTTTAAGAATGATATGGTTGTTTCAACTTAGCCGAGAGCCGCTGATCCATGTCAGCTCAGATGGCAGCGAGGCTGAAGCGGCTCCCTCGGTTGCTCTTGTAAATACCCAGACTCATGTGTTGTTGAAGCGCAGTGCTAGAGGAGGTGATGATGGCGGCCCGCCAACATGCGTCGCTAAAAGGCACGAAACATGGAACAGCTACACATGGAACAAGCACTAACTAACAAATGCATTTAGTTGTGTTAAATACTGTACAGATTCTGTTTTCTCAGTGTGATAACTATAATTCCCTCTTTGGGTACTGCCCTCTATTTGATATTGCACAATTACAAATGTCAGTCTTGTGTGGACACTAAGTGTCATAGGGTGAAATTTACAGTTTTTAAATTCCATTTAACCTTCTTGTTAAAGGTATAACATGACCCCTTATCCTTTTTTTTCCCCAACTTGTAACTTGGAGAAATTAGTAAAATGAACATTGACAAGCCTGACAAAACTCACAAGTAGTGAAGACAACGGATAACTTTAATTTTTTTTAATTAACTAATAAATTTTAGTTCAATATCTAACACTTGTCGTGACAGTTAGAGTTACGGGGAAGAGATAAATTGACCCAACTTAATGAGATTGTCCTGTTTGACGGTGTGAACAGATTATAGTTGGGTTAGCAGGACCCGGGTAGCATTGGGTAGCATTGGGTAGCATTGGCTGCTTTATCTGATGCTGCACCGCTGATGTTGTATTGCGGAGCCTCCTTAGGTCTGCCTGTGAACAACATGCATGGTGGTTTATCTGTGTCTCTGCCCCCCCCCCCCCCCGCCGGGGACGCCGGGGGGGGCCGGAGCCACCAAGTGGGGGGGGGGGGGGGGGGGGGGG
>JABJVR010009127.1:0-10116 GCA_025773905.1 Chitala chitala
AAACTCTGTGTGTGTGTGTGTGTGTGTGTGTGTGTGTGTGTGTGTGTGTGTGTGTGTGTGTGTGTGTGTGTGTGTGTAGCTCAGATGAAGACTGCAGTTTAAGTCTCTCTCACGCACAGACACACGCATATAGGCTGTAGTGTAGAATCAGGAAGAAGAGGTGACCAGGTGTTACACCAACCCTGGTTGTGTCAGCCAGCATTCGCCACCCACTAATCTGCCCCCACAGGGTCGACTTTTTCCGCCGCCGCCTGGTGCACCTAAACCTTGGATGCCCCCCACGAGTAGTAAGGCAGCAGATGTGCAGCAGGGATGGGGCAGACCCAAGGCCAGCACATTGCAGGGACTGGGGAATCATGGGACGGAGCACTTAATGCGCCCTCACGCAGGATTCGGCACACGACATCCATCAACCTGTCAGGCGGGCCGGTCTCCATGTCGTGCCTCCGGCGAAATGACCTGTTAGCGCCACGCTGTTTTTCCTCCCGTCTCGTTTTATATGCTCTCGTCCGCACCTTGACTTGCCTGTGAAGGAGACCAGGGCTTAAATAATTGGCTTCCACTATGAGATGCATCACCTTGCGTCCCCTTGAGTTTATATTTATCTGTTTATCCTTCCCGATCACCTGTGGGGGAGACTGCACCAAATTTTAGTGTGTTAAAGGTGGCTCTTGAGTTCAGCATCTAAGGGGGAGCTAATGTGAAAATGTCACTTCTTTCAGTGGTTTTATTAGGCCGATAAGCTATTGTTTTATATTGGATAGCTTAGGGCTCACGAAACACTAGTTTACAGTGTAAGGTGTGGCTTGTGCTGAATTCTTGAGAGTAATTTGTTTCATGACTGCAAGTTTTTTTTTTTTTTAAAGCAGAATTACTACCTGCTAGGACCTGGACAATTACATCACATTTCTTGTCAGTGGTGTAATATAAGAGTGTAATACTACTTTGTTACAGTACTTAAGTATTTTTGGGGTGTATCAGTACTTTATAGTACTTGAGTTATAAAATTTCTGTTGACTTTTACTCCACTACTTTTATTAAATAAAATGCATGACAAGCTCAGGCAGGTCAAAAGAGCAGCAGAAAGAAGCTTTCATGGAAGCAGCAGCATCCTCCTCTAGCAGCAGTGATGCTGCCCCAACACCTGCTACGTGTGCTTGTATAGTGTCTCAAACAACACCTCCTGCTTTAAATGAGGCAGTCCACCCATGGCCATATTGCCAAGAGATGTTCTCATATTGAATGAAGTGCCTCCTGTGCTTGCCAGAAAGAACGAAAATTCTGCCGTTCAAAAACTCCCCGTCGAACGTCAGGAAGCACGTTTTTTGTTTGAATTTTAGGTGCTGCAATAATTAATAATTTGGAAAAGAATAAAAATTAGGTTTGACTGCTTTTTTAATGAGATACTTTTACTTTTAACACTTAAGTGCACTTAGAAACTACTTTTGATACTTAAGCAGATACTTTCATACTTGCGTTAAAGTCAGAGTCACCCATTGTAATATTACTTAAGTAATTTTATAGTAAAATATCTAAACTTTTACTTTCTTGTGGCTTTCAGGTACTTTATACAGCACTCGTTCTTGCAGTATCCGCTGTGCTTTACAGCATAGCTTAATTTAAAAGATAACGTGGATAAATATTGTTGTATGTAACATTATAAGAGACACGTTTATCAAATTGCACCTTATGCAGATGCTGAGTGTAGCTTTGCAAATTTGCAAATTAAAGGTTAATGATTTTTTTTGTCGAGTTGAGAAGTGCATCACCGGCGGTTTTTGCTTTGAGACGTATGGCTGTGTGAGTACAACTAGTGGTGTTACTGAAGTTGACTGCTATAAGTGACCAGTGACTTTGTGTTGCTGTGGAAAAGATGAGTGATAATTGCTAGATTTTCTTCCTTCCAGCATTCATCTACAGATGATTTTCTTTTTCATTCAGCAATAAGCCTGATTAAGGTTTTTTTTTTTTTTTTAATGCAGTGCTTCTGGGGGGTTGGGACAGGTTCGCGTGAAGGTCTGGGTTTATACCTGGCCTCTGTGTGTCCCACCCTGTGCTTATCTCACTTCCATCCGGTCTCATTGTGTGTCGACCTGTGTGCTCGCTGTCACTGTAGCACGCTCCTTGTGTGGGGAATCCCCCGCCTTATCGTGCCTAACCAGACTTCTCACCTGGAAGGCGCCAGCGTGGTGTCCACACGCGGTTTTCGTCCCTTCTCTTCACAAAGCGGCCACCTTAGCGTCACACCAAGTCGTTCCCCGTGCACCTTTGCAGTCTTCTTGTCTGCGTCAGCACTTTGGATGGGACGGTTCTCCAGACGATTAAACATCAGCCTCAGGTGCAGATAATGACACCTGATAAGCCTTATTTGTTGTAACCAGAATGTTGGTGTATCTGAAGTCTACAGCAAAATGGGTTTTCATCATTTCCATAGATCATATGCCCTTTGAGTGTTAAACAACTTGTACTGCATTTCTCTGGTTTGAACTGAAGATACACTGCCTCAACCCCCCCCCCCCCAGAAATCAGACTGTGGAAGAATGTACTGGAGTCTTTGATTAATTCTGAGATTAACATAGTTTTTAAAACTGTTTTGATTATATTAAATTACACCCATTACTTGTATGCTCCATGAAGTGGAAAATATGTTCTCTGTTGCTGTTTGGTATGTCGAAATGAGGGAAATGTAGAACAAAGGCTCCCTTTAAAAAACGCATATTTTATAGATGATAGCTACTTGCTGTCTTTCCCTGGTTTTTTTTTTTTTGTCTGTAGGTAGTCAGACATGAGTCCTCAGTCAAAAGTGAGTGGATCTGGGTTTGTGGCCCAGAGGCTGCCATTTTGAGACCTGGAAGTGCAGCACCTTTGTTGTGGTGCAAGCTGTTTGACCCGACCTGCTGAGGTGTTTTAATTTGGGGGAGGGTTGCATAATCTGATTGGGGTTTTTTTTTTTCTACTTTCTTTTGATGCACCAAATCCTTAAACAAAGGGTTGCCATTATTTACAAGGCAGTGTGGTTGCCAGGTTGTCCTGCTTCCCCTGGGACTGTCCTCCTTTATTACCCTCAGCTCTGGTCTCGGCATGAGCAGTGCCCTGTCAGAGGGGCCTCGCGGAGACGCTGTGACGATGTCACCCCACAATTACCTCGCCTTAATTACGTACTTGAAATAGCGCCCATCAACACAACGGTAGAAGTCTAATATAACCTAACCAAGGATATAGGTTGGTGTTTAGCAGTGGATATCCTTTGTGTAAACAATATGTCTGCTTTTATAATTTCATTGGCACAATAAACATACACTTGATCTTAATTAATAACGTTACTTTGATAACGATTGCAATTAACGTTATGAAGACAGACAATGATACCGCATTATGGTGATGCGGGTGTCTGACTGTAACATTCTTTTTCCTGAAGCTGGTTCCCCTCAGATCCACTAATCCTCCACCCGCTGCATTTTTGTCTCTTGCTTTTCAGCTGGGAGGTGCAGCGATTTCTGCTGTCCAACTTGCGCTGGTGGATGGAGGAGTACCGATTTGATGGCTTTCGCTTCGACGGCATCACTTCCATGCTGTACCACCACCATGGCATCGGTGAGGCCTTCATCGGGCCTTAATCCTTAGGGAGTTTTTGGGCCCTTGCACGCATGCACAGTAGCGTGGTGGTTAGCATTGTCGCTTCACACTTCCAGGCCTGAGGTTCGATTCCCTCTTTAGGTCTGTGTGCGTGGAGTTTGCATGTTCTCCTTGTGCTTGGTGGGTTTTCTCTGGGTTCACCGGTTTCCTCCCACAGTCCAAAGACATGCAGGTTAGGTTGATTGGT
The DNA here is from genome assembly GCA_025773905.1 of Chitala chitala. Classification (NCBI taxonomy): domain Eukaryota; kingdom Metazoa; phylum Chordata; class Actinopteri; order Osteoglossiformes; family Notopteridae; genus Chitala; species Chitala chitala. Next base: position 3,824 of record JABJVR010009127.1, read on the forward strand.
GTTGCCCGTAGTGTGTGTGTGTGTGTGTGTGTGTGTGTGTGCGCGCTCTGCGGTGGGTTGGTGCCCCGCCCTGGGTGTCCCCTATCCTGCGCCCTATGTGTTCTGGGATGGGATCCAGGCTTCCCACGACCCTTAACAGGATGCAGCTGTATAGAAGATGACTGACACACACACACACACACACACACACACACACACCCACACCCACACACCTGGCTCAGGTAATTTTCATTATTGTGATTTTTATAAACATTACTTCCTGTGAAGACAAATGGCCTAATAAACTTTTATGAAGTTAATATTTATAAATGAAGGGCTACGTCTGATTAGTCATGTTTTCTCAGGATGACGAATTCAATACAAAGATGGGGTTTTTTTTTTTTTTTTTCTTTCTTTCTTTCTTTCTTGGACTCACACTGGCTCAACCAAAGTGACATCCTTGGGTTATAATGTCCAAAACTGCTCGTGTTTTCAACCAAGGTCTTAATCAGCTTCTCCCTGAGAGAAATAAAATTGTTCATCCCCTTAGTTAGATGTCAATCAAGGCTAGTAATTATGTTACAAAGCAGCGATGCATATTGCAAGGAGACAAATTTACATAAATAGCCCAGTAATGATCATTAAAGGCAGGAGACCTTGGTATACTAATTAACACCTTTCAGTTGATTGTTTTGCGTTTCCAACAGGCGAAACGATGGCTGATTTCACAAGTTAAGTAAGTGTATCTTTCTTTCCACCCTTTCTCTTTCTCTCCTTCCCTCCCTCCCCGTTGCTCGCCCTCTCCCTCCTATCCCCAGGCACAGGCTTCTCTGGAGACTACAGTGAGTACTTTGGCCTACACGTGGATGAGGACTCGCTGGTTTACCTGATGGTGGCCAACCATATCCTGCACAGCCTCTACCCAGACTGCATCACCATTGCGGAGGTGAGGGCTCCTCCCAAGCGTATCTGCTCAGATGGACAAAGACTACAGTGGCCTTTTAGGGTCACGTTTATGTTGTTTTTACCATCTCTGATTATCTTCACGTGAGGGACACCTTTTCATCTGACTTTATTCATGCCACGTATTGGACTTCCTGCTGCTCAGGATCAGAGTTTTGTGCGTTTGATTGACAGTCCCAGCAAAGCATGATTAATTGGTGATAAAAAAGGCATCTTGAACCATCAATATTATACACATTAGTGTGTAAGAAACTGATGAAATATTTTATTTCATTCACACAGTAATTCCTCGTGAGATGTATACAGATTAACAAATTGAAAGATTGTTCTGCTTAAATGAGTCATTTGAGCTCTATTTATCCAAAAGCCTGTCACAGAAAGTTCTACCTCTGCAGGAAATTGAATGTAGTTTTTTTTCTGTATGTAACTTTTCTCAAAAAAAAAAAAAAAAAATTCAATGCACCTAACAAAGCCTGTAGTGACCTATTACATAGTGATTTGATATTCATAACAAATAATATAGCAAATACTGAAGGGTCCAGAACAGTAGAACCAAAAAGTGTTTAGTGATACAGGCAGGTCTGCTAGGGTTCCAAGTTTAACAGTCTAATTAACCCTCTTGGGCATAATAATGATACACAGATTGTGTGTGTGCGTGTGACTTTTGTAGTCTACATCTCAGCTCTTTTTGTGCCTAGTATTGTATACAGACCTCTGTATACCTGTATGTCCTTATGTATAGCTACAACAGAAATGGCAAGAAAAGTGCAGTAAGCTTTCATGTTAGCTGTGGATAAGGTAACATAATGGAGCTTCAGTTTAAATTTTTGAAATAACATTCCAAATCAGTCTTTATCTAGCAGATTCCCTGTGGTTGAATGCTGTGCCATAAACTATTTATTATTTATATATTTGTGAAGTTACAAGAAGGCCTTGTTCTATGATCTGTGTGTATGATTTGAGTTGTATAAATTATCTCATTTAAGTAAGTTAACTGGTGCCTAAATGTTACAATGAGCAGCCCCTCGCTATGAGGATTTCATTCTCTCTCTCAGCGTTCCAAAAGCAGCTTTAGGGAACACCTTAGCACATCATCTTCATCAGGTCTGCTTCTTTACTGTTTCTAGTGTTTAAATGTCTGTTAGCAAGCCCAGGAGGGGCTGGGCAGTCAGTCAACCTTGGGCCCCTGAAGGTTTTTCTTCTCCGCACTGTGTTTTTAGTTCCTCTTCTCTGCTGTTGTCTGGCTTTATTGATATTTATTCATATCTTTCACTCCAATGATTGACTTGCTGCAATTTCTGTAAGATCTGCAAATTTTCCTGTAAAGCACTTTGAGGCACCTTGTTGTAAAAGGCGCTATATAAAATTGAATTTATTCTTTGTGGTATTACTAATTTAACTTTTTGCCTTTCAGTTGATTTAGACTTACTAAACTGCATCTTGTGCACTTATGACAATAGGACAGCACTTACTGTTAGCTGGATTCTCAGATGATGTTGACCTTGTTTTAATATGCATGTGTGCTCTTATTCATTTGTAAGTCGCTTTTGACAAAAGCATCTGCTAAATTAGTAAATATAAAGTGGCTACTAAGTAGAATCCAGCTAAGACAGTTTCTCATATTGACATGGTATGATGACGCAGTGTGAAATTGAAGAGGTTTTTGTTGGCTGACTATGAAATGCTGAACCCCATCATTGCCACCTTGTCCCGACAGGATGTGTCTGGGATGCCGGGGCTGTGCCGGGGAATCTCGGAGGGAGGCGTCGGCTTTGACTACCGCCTCGCCATGGCCATCCCTGATAAATGGATCCAGGTGAGTGAGCTCTGTGTTCATCGCCGTCTCCCAGCATCCCTCGGAGGCACGGGAGGGAAGTTCGGCTAAACTCCAGCACCGCTCGTTTGCCCAAGGTGGATAAGGTTCGGCTCTGTCACTGAAGAATTATGGTCCTCGCATTGAGCCCCGTGTCAGACACTGACTAATCGCACTACAAAAATGTCTTCATTAAGGTGCCAGTTGATGTATAATTTTTTAGAACAGTCATGGTCTCATAAAGGGCTGTGTTTTGCAAAACCAGGCTTTCTCTGCATGTGTGTGGATAGTAGCTTTGATCTAGGTCTGCTAACACCACTTTTAAAATGGAAATGTTGCAAATGAATTGGATTTCCCTTCTCATTCTCAGATTCTAGCCATGAGCAGTCAGACTTCCTGTGTTTACCATTCTTTTGAAGCCTATACATATTATTACATGTTATAGCCCCAAGGATAGTAATTGTGTTCTGTTTGTTTGTTTGTTCCATTATGTCCACTGAAGACAGCTGACAAAAGATGCATTGATTGATGAAACTGAAAAATAAGGCCTTTTTAAATGTGGACCATTTTGCTGTGCAACAGCATTGCAAAAAAAAAACCCGTTTCAAATTTTGTTTACGATATTATGCTGAAAGTACGTTAAGGGTGTTTTGGTCAGATCCGAAAGAGTTCTTATTGGACTCTGTCCGGAAATCAGATTAAAATTTAATTTTAATTGATCAGCATCAGTTACAATAAGCCTAGTCTAATTCCTTTAATTTTGTTTTTGGTACCGTGACCATATACCGTGGTGTTTATGCAGCGGTTACAGAGGTGATGTAAACGGACGTTGTTCTCAACTTGTGACAGCGAGGTATGTTTGGAGAAAGTTAATCCGATTAAACGTCTACAGCGTGAAACTACAAAGACAATGTAGGAAGTGAAAAGCTATCGTTGTGAAAACCACTTTACATATGCATTAGGTATTATGTATTGTATCACCTGTGATGCATTATTAAAGGGGATTACTGTATGTGGTTGGCATCTTCTGTACTGTGGAGAGCATTATATGAAGCCGGCAGAATTAGCAGTCAATCTTGTACATCATGCCAGCCTCCGAGTCCACAAAATTAATAACCAAAACAAAATTGCACAAGCACGTAGTCTAAACTTCACAAAGTCAACACCTGTGTACATGCGTCGTATATGCACACTGCATGTATGTGAAAAATTTTGCAAAAGTTCCAAAAGACTAAAAAGAATTTCATGTGTATTAATGCATTTTTCTTAATGCAGAGCAATTCAATTATGTATATTTTGCCTAAATTGGATTAATTTTGCTAATTTCAATGTACATGGCCAATGTACATGACCTGTGGCCTGTGGAGCTGGAATGATTTGTGAAATACTCATTCTGACTGGGTCTCCCTGTCTGCCGATATTCAATTTTAACTGAATGACATGTGATCAGGGAGCAAAAAACCTTGACTGAAGAGTCACATTTTTCCCAACAATTTTTGCAAGTCAGAATTCTAAGTAGAAACAAGTTCTTTTAACATTACTGCGGTTTTCTGTTGAAGTTATTCTTGTAAGACATGTGGATGCTGTTTTACGTTAATCTGTTTAGTTCTGTTTGCTTAACAACATAAAATACTACACGGCACTCAATAAAATGTAAAGGTAGAGGAGAGCATGAAATTTATACTAAATTTCAGTAAAATACAAGGTGCAGCTCTTGCCGAATTTAAGAGCTAAATGACATACAACTGAAACGGAATTGTAGATGACCCTGATTCTAACCTCTTGACGGAGCCATTGGTGTAGGCATGCATTTATTTTAAACAGTTGAAAACCACAACTTACAAATAATGAAAGAAGAAGCAAAATGAACCAACAAACAAGACAGGTTCTTTTATCCAATATCTTCGCAAAGAAAAGCCTGCCCAGCTTCTCTGTGCTTTCCTAGGCTTTGGGTCCCAAAGCCCATCTTCGTTCTGAAACAAGGATGGCTTTGTACGTTTATCAGTGGACGAGGCAGAGGCGGACAGGATCAATGCCACCCTCTGCCTTTTCCGTGGCAAGTTTTGTTGCAGAACGGTTTTAGTGAGTTCAAAGAAGTACTATTTGTTGTCACTGGGAGCACAGTAAATGAGATGGATTCCTAACCTCAAGGTCGCTATAATTCCCCGCTGTAGTGTCCTTGAAGAAGGTACTTGCCCAGAATTGCTCCGGTAAAATTGCCAGCCTTGTATGTTAAAACGACTTAAGACAAAGGTCTGAGCAAAGTAGCTGAATGTATAAAGTGTAAATATATTTGTGCTGGGGGAAAAATTTTGGTAGCGAGTGTGCTCAAAACAGCATGAGTTGCTAAACAGAACCACTTAAAAAATTAGTCCAGTTGGTCTTTAATAGTTTCCATTCTGTATTATTCATTTTATATTCTTTTTTGTAACGAGTCATTTCTGATTTAAAGATCTTTTAAGCTCATTACCTTTTCTCCTGTTCCCATTTGTTCCAAGAATCCTCAGTAAATTAAATGTGAACCATATTAGTGGAGGTTACACTCATAACTGGGGATGTTAGTTGATTAATTGACTATAGATACTGGACTGTGTCTGGAATGTTGTAGATTTTAAGGGTCCAGGTTTTAAGGCCTGGACAAATTTTTTGTTCTGTGCAGTTGAATTCTTGATCCTTGAATATAAAAGCACAATGTACAGCTGGAGCAATAAAATAATTTTTTTCAATTAAATTAAGTTGTTGGGTTAGAACGATGTGTAAAAATCATGATTTACTTTAACCTGGGTAACTTTCAGCAAGCCTCTGTTACACAGCCCTGCCCACCGACCTCACACCGTAAAATGATAGCAGCGCACACATCAACAACTGAGGAGCTCAGTTCTTAATAATAATAATAATAATAAACTATTTAAAACCTTTAAACTTGTAGTATGTCCTCAGTCATTACAAAACTGCTGGTGTCTCCTCAGTCACTTGGAAGTAGTTTGGTTATGTGTGATGTCAAACACACCACTGTCCAGTGTAAAGTCTGTGGCAGCAAAAAAACGAGCAGCACCACAAATTTATAACAGCATATCAGACAGAGGCTCGCAGCCGAGTGGGAGATGTATGTGGTTCTGCGAGATGTGCAAGCTAGCAGCAGCACCATCTTCCTGTTACATACCATTTAATAAGAAGGGCCACAGTAGAAAGAAATTACAGAAGTTTCTTATCACTAAGGATATAGTGCCCATATATACAGTAGAAAAGCCCAAGTTCATCCCAATGCTGGATACGGTTGACCCCAGATACGAGCTACTAAACCGAAAGTATTTTCCCAACGTATCCCTCCGTGACTTATAAATGCATAAATTGTTGATAGAAAGAAATCCTTTCCATAAATACATGTCTTTTAAAAATTGATTTTTATTTTATTAAAACTGTAAATCAGCTATAGGTTTTTTTTTTTTTTTTTTTTTTTTTTGTTTGGGGGGGGGGGGGGGGGGTGTGATTTTTTGGCCTTTAACCCAAGGCAAGTGTAACGGGCAAAATGAGGGTT